>CAJNJA010049919.1:24553-55889 GCA_905231915.1 Symbiodinium necroappetens
ATATATATATATACATCTATATATACACACATATATACATATATATATATATATGTATATATAATTCTAGGGGCTGCGCCCACGGGTTGGCAGCAAAGGTAGAAGCCTAGCCTGGAGCAAGGCCACGCTCTCCCCCTGCCCATGGCTATCCCAAAATTACGCACCTCGAAAACGGGTGGGGTCGTCGGCGCTGGTGGTCGCGCCCTTTGCTAAAGCAAAGCTAGCAAGCTACAGCGCGATCTTTACAGCGAGTCATTTCGTTGTGTGCGTAGGAAAAAGTTTAATGAATTCCAGTTCAATGCACGACATAATTTACTTCTTGTGGCTTGTGGCAGTGGCAGCTTGGGTGCAGATGTTCCGAAAGTAGGCACCGAAAACGTTCAATGTTCAGGTCTTAAATTCCCAAAGTGCCGAGTTGCGCGCAGGCAAACCTGAACTACCAACTTGTCGGCCGGTCTTGAGTTGGAAAGCCTGAGCCTCCTGCAGGGGGCGAGGGCTGACGACGACAAATCACTACTCTGAAGGCACGGCCCAGTGGTGTGCGCAGTGGGCGCCGGGGGTCGGAGGGGCATGAGGGTTTGGCTTGCCTTGGGCTCGAGTGACATGACTAAATCACCACTCTGAAGGCATGGTCATTACTCGGAGCACCACAAAAAGGAAAAGGTCCACTGAGGGCGCTGGGGGGTTGGGAGGGGTTGGGCGTGCATGAACAAGCCAAGGCGAAACACTGAGACGAGACGTGGGCAGCGAAAGTACGCGCTTCAAACTCGTGCAGCGAAATCCCGCGTAAAGTGAGCAAATCCGGAAACCGAGCAAGTAACACAACTTCTGAGAGCAGCCCCCACAGGGGCCAGCGGATATCTCGTATCTATATGTGTATATATAATATAAATAATGCATACGCACTCATTACGTGTGTGTGTGTGTGTGTGTATATATATGTGTGTATATATATATATATGCACATACACAGTCACATCAAATACATCCAGAGACCATAAAAACATTCTGCATGAGGCCTCCGGTTGACCATGCAAAAGTACTTGCTCTTTGCACTTGGCTCCAGCATTTTTTTTGTGGGTTGGGGCCCGGCCGCTTGTGCGACGTCGGCCTTCTTAGCCGGCTGCACTGGCGTGGTGCTGTGAGGCACTCCGCAACGAAACAAGGGCTTAAGGCTCACAGAAAGGACTGCTGTTGCAAGGCCTGAGGCTCGATCACAAGCCGCTGTGCGTGTGCCTTCCTGTCGTCTGAAGAAGGTTGCCCACAGAAGAGCTCTCAGATGAAGGCTCTACACGATCAGCGTGGAAGCAGACAACAAGGCCTGCACCTGAACCGCTTGATTTGCACACGCACACGCCTCAAGCTCGTTGTTTGCAGTGCTGCATCTCATCTGAAGAGATGTTGTGCGAGCTTCACCTCGTGTCGTTCTTCAGAGCATGCGAGTCTCAGAGGACAGAGGTTCTCGACTGGAGTTCGTCTTCTCAAAGCTTCTTCTGGACCTCTGATGTCGAAACATGTCGAAGACTTTAAGTCTCCGTGAAAAGTAGTGTTTTCCACGGCAATGCCGCCCTAACTGTTTTAACTACCTCTATCCAACGCAGCACACGTGGACTAGAGGAGGACCGGTCCAGCAGCTCCGATGCGACAAGAAGTGCCTGCCCGTACAGATCTCTCACGGGATAGGGGTTACAAACCTACCAATTAAGGGGTCCAGAAAAATCTATTTCAGGGATCAACACAACCATTTTCGGGATCAGACTAAAAACCATTCCTATTTCATAAGCAGAATACAGGGCAAAAGACGACGGACCAACACAAAGCTTAGACACCTGCCCCAGGGATCCACTCCAAGCAAAATCTAGAAAGGAGGACGGAAAGAAACAGAGAACGAAAGCAGCAAAGAAAGAAAGAACAACAAACAGAAACACAGAAAAAAGTACAGCAATTCAGCGCAGAGCCAAAGAAAGGCATAAATTAAATAATTAATGAAATAACGTAGGACAGGCAGAACAAACTAACAAAAACCTAGGTAATCAAGTAAAGAAGCAAAGAAAACAAATCGAAAGAAACACGTAAACAAAGAAATAAAGAAAGAAAGACGGAAAGAGGAAGCAATTCAACGCAGACAGAAAAAAGCAGAAAGAAAGAACGAACAAACAAGAATGAAGCATTCTTTGTTTCTTGATTTGTGCGTGGCCTTCATTGGTAGGTGTGTTTGTGGGAGGAAGCAACAATAGCTTGATGCAAAAAGAACGGCCAGAAGGATTCTCCCCCGGAGTACTAGCAGGTTCCGCTGGATTGACAAAATTGCACTTGCAGGATTCCAGAAGCATGTCAAGCATGTGATGAGGGGGCGTGTTTAAGATATATGAGGGAGCGTGTTATATATATAAATATATATATATGTGATTATGATGATGATGATGATGATCATCATGATGATGAACTGGCCTTGCCAGATCAGGGGGCGTGTGTAAGATATACGATGAACCGGAATCGCCAAATGAGGGGCCGGGTTTAAGATAAAAGATGAATCGGCATCGCCAAGTGACGGGGCATGTTTGAGATATATGATGACCCGGAACCGCCAGCGTGTTTACGATATATGATGAACCGGAATCGCCAAATGAGGGGGTGTGTTTAAGAAATATATTCCAGCCAAAAGAAACACACACACACACAACACACACACACACAACACACACACACAACACACACACACACAACACACACACAACACACAACACACACACAACACACACACACAACACACACACACAACACACACACACAACACACACACAACACACACACAACACACACTTTTGCTTTCAAACTGACGGATATTTTTGTTTGGATCCCTTAAATAGTTTTTGCCATGTTGGCTCAAGTGAATTTTGGCTCAAGCACGTAGCAAGAGACCTCGGAGGCCACGCGCGTCGTAGTTTAACCAGCATGGTGACAACCCGGATGGTTCGTTGGCTTGCGCTGTGCCAGTTGGCGGTCAGCAGAGAGGTGATTCCCGACCCGTGCGGCGAGAGCTGCAACGTCAGTCGCCCAGATGCAGGTGACATTGCCTTGTTGCAGACAGCGAAAGCCTCTGGTGAGCCCATCTCTTCGAAACAGTTTGCGGAGAAGATGCAGTGCGATGCACAGGAGAATTCCTTCTCTATCAACGGAGGTGACTGGACTTTCGTCTTGGGCAGTTTAAAAGACCCTGGTATCGGTTGGGGGGACCTTATGGTGAGTTGGGAGAAGGGAGGTCCTCACAAGGAATACGTTGGCATCGATTATACGTTCATGTCGCAGAGTTATCAGTTCAACGACTACCTGTCTACCTCCTCTTATCTGGGCGTGACGCTTTTGCCCATGGCGCTCTGGGCCTCGCAAGTCATCAAGCTTCTTCTGCCGTTGCCCGTTCCCACTGGTTGCAACGATTTCTGGATGGAGCAAGGCTTCAGCGGTCTCTACATCACGCCGCCATGGAACCTGGCTGCATTGAAAAGCCCGGGCTTTGACGACGCAGGCTGGCCGCGATCCGCGGACGCCAAGGATCTCATTGTTGACAGCTTGGCCTTCCGCATCCGTGTCCAGCCAAGGCTGAAGGTTCTCCCAGGTGAAAGCCCGGATGCCCCGCCGACCCTGGAGCTGCGCTTGCAATTCTTTTTGGAGCTCCGCCCCATCTTCCGAAAACCCGGACCGAAGCCAACTACGACAACCACCACCATGAAGCCATATGAGCGCCGACGCAGAGGTCGATTTCTTCGACCGCCGGGTAAGGTCGTGCATTGGTGCGCAAGACATCTTTTCCCAGTTCCTTGCGGTATCTGGCTCAGAGCCGATGCAGTGTGGAAATGTGTTAAATGCTGCCCAAACCCCCCTAAATGCGGCGACGTCCTCTACAAGGACTGCCTCTACAAGTGTCCTGATTCTGATGTTGACCTCCCGTCCAACGGCTCCGACTCCGAGGGATCCCCGAGCATCGAGCCGAGCATCAGCTACGGGGTTAATGTGCGGCCAGGGGTTGATTTGGCTGCTCCAGGCGAGCCCAGCGAGCTGGAGTGGTTTGCAGAGCCACCTAAATGGCCTGAGAACTTTACCATTCCTGCCGGATTTTTTTTCGACATCCCTGACTTGCGCCCATTGCTCTCCACAGCCGAGACGCAGCGAGTGCAAGACTTCAAGCAGACCGTGGATGAGGAGACTGTGCTCCCAGAAAACGTGTCGGTCACCGACGGCGACTGCCCCGTGCCTTTCGCGATCGGCGGCGGTTGCATATGCAAGGAGGGCTGCTCTAGACCGCGTCCCTACTTGCACTCAGAAATCATATCGGACACGAGCCTGGAATGCGAGGTGCGATGGTTTGATTATTTGGACTTGCTGGCCCTTCCCAAGACGATATGTGGGCCTAGGAAGGTTCGTCAGGCTTGGGCGACGGGCTTCACAACGCAGCCCGACGGAATAGTTGCGAGGTGCGAGGTGGGAACGTTGATAGGTGGTGCTTGCATTAAATACTATCCATACGATGACGTCGAGATCATAGCTGCGTTTCCTGAAGATCAAACTTCTTTCCGATGCCTCGGAATTGGCGAGTGGAGAGACGAGCCATGGCACGTGACACGGGTAGGTGGGTGGTGTCTGGAGCTTGAGGGGAATGAGAAGGTCATCATGGTCAGGAGGGAAGGTCGTGACAATGCTTCTGTCAAATGTCCTGATGGCTATCAGGTTGTGGGAGGGGGATCGATTTCACGCTTCGTGAGTCCTACCAACATCCCAGAACACATGGGAGTGCGTCTTTAATGATATCAGGGGCATCAAAGATGCAGCCCAGGAGATGGCTGATGATCTGTCCTCAAACAGATCATCAGCCATCTCCTGGGCTGCATCTTTGATGCCCTTGATATCATCTTTAGCTCGACACCGAAATGTGGCGAAGACAGCCCGGTGTGTTTGCGCAGTGAGGCTCGCGCTGTGTGCCTGGGCATTGCAAGTGCACAGTAATTAAATCCAATTTTCCACGACATGCCGAGCGCTCCAAGCTGTAGCATGTGTGGCCAACTGCTTCCTTTAGAGCAGGGATACTGTACAGAGATTCCTGAAGCCTTTCTGTGTCTGCTCAGACATGCCTGACAGTAAGATGTAGCCAGCTTGTTACTGGCCTACACTGGGTCTTCTCCTGTCGGAGTACCTTAAAGGTGCGGCAAAAAAGCACGGAGGCATGTTCCCAAGATGACGACAGCCCATCTTGCCTTATTCCGCAAATTGAGAGGAACTTGCTTGACAAAATGGAACATCTTGAAACAGCGGCGTGAGGCTGCTGAACAGCGCTAGGCCCTCTTAGGCCTTGTTGTGTACATGTCGTCACACCGGCTGATACTGTGAGCGCTTACTTTCTGATTTGTGTTATTTATTCTCCTTTTGTTCTAACTGCCTGGCTCGGTGTGCCACATGTACAAGCAGCAAGCTCAGACCGAACCTGCCATGCCTGCTTTGAGCGAGTGTTTGAGTCGAAATAGTTTTTGGATCTTTTTGAAACCGGTTTTCTGATCTTTGAGAATGATGTTTGTTGATGCCTCGCCCATCTCTCCCTCGGCCTCTCTTTCTGGCTCGTTTTCCCGCGGTGTCTGGCGTGCTTGGGAGGTGCGCGCGCCCGACAAGTGCGGCGCCACAGCGGCGCAGCAGGCGAGACGGGCACGAACCCGGCTGTCAGGGGTCTCCACGTCGCTATGCCCAGAGTATCGCAAGGTCTGGGAATCTGCCGAATTTATAAACGTAACGACAGGTTGTTTTGCATCTCGTGCACTTGGAAACAAGTTACCTGCAAAACGAAAGCCATGTTTGAAGGAAGCGTTGTTTGAATCTGCAGGACGCCTTTTGGTAGCGGCATGCTGCGCAGCTGACCGGGCCTCAACAAGGTGCAGAGTCATGGAGAGTACGAGGCAAGACGTGCTTCTGCTGTGAAAGCATGTTTAAGACAAGTCACTCCAGACTTGAGCATCTGTCGTGCATCTGTTGCCGTTCCAGAAATTAGTGGCTTGCATTCCCTATGTATAGGCGTGTCGTAGCTGCAATCTTTGCATGCAGCTTGGAGTAAAGAGCTATTGTAAATCCATGAGCTTGCGAATAGCCGATGCCTTTTTGGCCCTGCTTGTGGACCGACTGCAATTATCTTTCGAGTCTCGGGCTGGTCCGGTTAGGTGTGACAAACGGCATCGTCGATCAACAAAATCTGTCAAATAGTTTGGTATAGAGTTGGAGACTCGATCTCAGGTCGTTGCCGTGGCTGTCAACAGCCCTAGCCGGGCAGACAGACGGCGAGCGAGGGAAGCTGCCGAAGAGCTTGAGCTCGAAACGGAAGGCTGCGGGACGGGAGATTCCATCCGGTTGTCGGGGTTAATGAATAAGGTGATGAGGGACTCGGAAACGGAGCAAGGTTAGGCAAAACACATGTCTTGCAGCCCGTCGTTGGGCCCTGGTAGTTTGGCTGCAGGATCGCTGCGTGGTGAGTCTTTCCTCATTCTCCAAATTCGCTTTGTTTCTGTTGCGACCGGAAGGAAGAAGTGAGCTGGATGAGGAGCAGGAATATCCTTTGGCAGCTGCAGGCCTGTGCCCTCCCTGCCATACTGAGAAGTATTACACAGGCCTTTGAAGCAAACACTTTTGCATGCAGGTGGCTCAGCAAGTAGCCCGTCCACACAGGCCTTCTTGTCTTTGGTCAAGGCCTCGGCTCACCTCACATCAGCCACATTCATCGCGCCGGCAAATCGCAACCCAGGATGAAAAGGATGGCCGATTTTGTGGCAAAGAGGGAGACCTTTGCAAGTGCTTTGGCAAAGTGCGTTACGGACGTCTGAGCCCCATCCGGCACCATAGATGAGACGCGTGTGAAGGAGTCACTGAGAAATTGAGGCCTTTTTTCCTGGTCCGGCGACCTCGTGGTCGACGGCAGCGTGAACTGCTCCGCTGCCCTGTTCGGTGATCCCATGCCGCCGGCGCCCGAGAGTGCCAATGGAGATTCATCCGACACCGGAAGATGGAGATCGTGGCTTGGTGGTCGCCCATGTCTCATGTCTGGACATGTAACTCAGCCATGCTCAGACTATATAGATGGATGAGAACAGTCTGAGCAAGTGGTAGTGTTTTGCAGGAGTGTGGTTTCTGCCACCTTGATGAGGATGGATCTCAAGATATGCAAGTGCTACCCGACCATGTGTACCACACAAGCTACTCGGCTTCAAAGCAGACGGTCATGGTTTTTTGTTGGGGATACCTCCCGCCTCGTGCCGATTGGGAGTCTGCTGCCGCAGGTGGGCATTTGCACACCGGAGCCCTGCATGTGCCCCACGTGCGCTACTAAGCGTCTCAGGGTTATTTCCCACGAGTTGGCACCTGAGCTCAGCTAATGCCCCCACTGTGGCCGACACTCGAGGTCCCGTGATCCGGACATGGAATGGGCAAAGAAGACGCTTATGACAGGCGATGGCACGAAGTGCCCGAGACCAAGAAATTAATGTCAATTGATGTTCCTGTGCTTTGTGCCATTACAAACGATTTGCGAGGCTGGGCCTGTGAGAAGAAGCGAGCCAGCACTGGTGTGGCAGAGTCTGGCAACTCCACCTACTGCCCTACGCAGATAGGTCGTTGCTCTCTGAAGCGGCTTGAGCCCAAGTTTCTGCCTTGCTCTTGCCGGCTTCGAGGCAAAGTTGCTCAGGTCGTGCAAGTGCGAAGACCCTGCTGACATCAAGCGCGTCATGCGGCAGCTGGCCATGAAATTTTCTTCGGCCGGAGCTGCATCTATGTTGGCTCAAGGGTTCCTGCAACCAAGGACGAAGAACGGAGAGAAGTGCTGGACTTGTGCTCCTGTCGGGGAAGGCAGGGCCATGGGCATGGACAGCGGCCGGCTCCCCAGTGAAAGAGAGACAGAGAGAGCCCTTTAGCGCACGATATTGCAAGCTTTTGGGTCCCCTCGCCAAGTCAGACAAGCAAGCGCGCAGAAAAGAAGGAAAAAAGAGACCCAGAAAAGGATGCCAAGCCTAGACTGCAGGTCAGAGAGCCATGTTCTGGATGCTGCCGCTGCTTTGGTCCTTCATGGATTGGCCCAACTCTTTCTGGCAGGCCGGGAACTGAGGCCGTTCTGTCTGGGGGCTGAGGCTGCAGGGTTCCAATTTGACGTTTGTCGGGGTTGGGTTGGGATCCGAGCGTGTTCGAGGCCGTGGCAGAGCAGGGAAGGCCCCCGTTGTTCGGGATGCACAAGATTCGACTTCCGGTGCAAAGGGTGAAAGTTCTGAAGAAAAATCTGCTGTTTTGATTGATCCCCGACCTAACAGTTCACAGGTCCGGTGCACGATCTAGTCTGGTAGGGATGATCTCTAGCCAACACGGCGAGGTATCTATACGGGGTTCCAGAAGTGATGCGTTCTGGTGCAGAGGGCAGCTGCAGCAGCTGCTGCTGCTGCTGCTGCTGCTGCTGCTAGGACGAGTGGTTTCGTGCGGCACCACTCTGGATGCAGACATGTTCATTGGCCGAGGTGTGCAACGGCGACAGGGCATTGACCATATTTTCGGCTCTTTGCATCGTCGGGCAGGAGCCCCAGTCTCGTGCTAGCCACGCATGGTTTTAGGGTCGATTTGAGACGCTGCTCGCTACCCCAGCAGCTCTCCGAGGTATCTTCTGCAGGTCTTCGCACCCTTCCTTCGCCTGGACCGGTTCTTCTCTTTCTATGCGCCGTGCATGAAAAAGGGCGAGTTCTGGCCAGTGACTCAGGCCTTAGGCCCAAGGAAGTCGGAATATCTCAAGAGTATTGGCCCCTGGCCTCGTGTCGCAACCCCAGGCGCTTCTTCACGTACTTCATGCTGCACTCAGATTTGCAGGCCGCTGTTTTTCTTTCTGGCTTCCCGAGCGCTTTCGACTGCATGGGGATTCTTCTCGCCTGAAGTCCCTGTCGGCACTGTCTGACCAAAGCTCAGGCAAGGGGTCTTGCTACCAGCTTTCCAGAGCCTTGCATATGTTCTACAAGCACATCGAAAATAGCTAAACTTACCTGCTTCTACAGGGGTTTCTTGTTCGTCAAGCGGATCACAACAGTTTAGCGTCACGAACAGGTTAGACGAAAGCTGGAATCTGGAAAACAGTTTACCATCAGCGCGACATAAGTCTTACCCAGAATATAGCAGGATGACTTTGCGCAGGCTTCACTGCACGAGGCATGCAGGGATCATGAGAGCAGAACGGCAAATTAAGAGAACATTCGATGTTGAGCTCCCTGGTAAGAAGTGTCCCAGACAGGACAGTGGGCAAAAGCTATGCCACAATCCCTCGATTCCCACAAACCTCAACGAACGCCCGCATCACCAGCCCTCGCCAGCATCTGTGCGTGAACTTGTTCCACCTGATGGATGCCCTGGATCTTGAAGGGGTGCCAGATCTTGAAGTCAGCTCGGAGCTCTATTCATGTCCGGCTTAGCTTGAGGCGAGTTCTGAGTACAGAGTATGCACGTCTCCATCTACTTTCAGGTCCAGGAGTACCGCTCAAGTGCACCCGCGACGGCCCCGTGGCCACGATCTGTTATCCCGATGCCGGGAAGCCCAAAAACGGATTTCGTGTCAGGCTTCCTGCACTGGACTGGAGTGGGGACTACAGTAACTACAGCAGCCGCTTGCACATATTCTTCCAAACAGGTCGGGATTGGCTGGAACAATGCCGCTGCCTTACAACCGCCTTGTCGACGGTTCGCTTCAAGCCATAGTAATCATAGGTGGTGGGTATCATGGCCACGGTGCTTGCGTTTGGTGCGTTGCCGCGGCCACAGGAATTCGCCTTGTCTGGTGCAGAGAGAGGGGAAGTTAAGGGGGCCTGGGGACAATAGGGGCAGTGACAGCACGTCAGGGTGGGCACGATGAAGAACTTCGGGGCCCTGGTCCAGGGCGTGTCGCGCTTGCACTCAGCTTTTCATGGTTAGTCGAGTTGCTCGACGCTCAGACTGAGGCGAGTTCAGTTTGCTTCGGCGTGGACGGCGCGCTCATCGCGCTGTACGGGGTCTTCCTGGGTGCTGGGCCCGGGGCTCGGGCCAGGGGCATCCCCGAGACCCCATTGGAGATGAAAAGTTCTTACCGATTCGGATTTGACATGTCCCTTAGACCCGAGGTTAGATCAGAAGTTGAAGATTCCGGAGTTCGGCGCTTTCTTTTGGATGCGTGGGCCCGGCCTGCGTCAAAGACCATCTGCAGACATAAAACGGCGCTCTGTGGCTTGTGACACGTGCGGGAGCCTTATCCTGCCAGGCATCGGAATCATCGCATTTCATATCATTATTGACATTGCCACATGCTCGGACTGCGTGCAGTGCCAGATGTCGGGGAGCGAATAGCGAGGTGATCTGGACATGCTTCTCATGTAGTTGTCGAAGCCACATACCAGCAAAAGAACCCGCAATGCCGAGGTCCAGAGCGTTTGTGGTTCTGGCAAGGATACAGTGGGCACTGTTGCACACATGGCCTCGCTCGTCGCAGGCGATCCGGGGCAAGCAGGAGATTTCGCTTTGCTTTGCTGCCCCAATCGATCCTGAGTGCAGGCTTTTGCTACGTCATCCTGGTTCTTCCACCGATGGGTGATGGGAGCTTCTTCGGAAGCGACAGGCTCTTACACACCATGACTGCAATCTGCAAGTTTTGGTAGCGATCGGGTTGCTGCCAACATGCACTGGACAAGTGTCTGACATGCTCCATTACCCTTGTGCGCCCGCAGGCCCTACATTGTCAACTGCGGCATGACAAGCCCGAAGTATGTGACATTAGATGCTGCTCAGCTTGCATTCATTGAGGTACTTCATTCGGACTGCGCAGCAGGCAGCCGCCAGTTGACCTGTTCTCAGGAAGCGACTACACAGTGTCTGGCCTTCTTCAGAAGGACACACGTCTGAACTGCAGGGACGTTGGCCAAAACGTTGTTATTGCACATCTACAGGTGCTGCATCAATCATGGTGTTAAAGTTTCACAGTCGCAGCGTTTTCTCAGCTTGCTGACTGATTCAACCATTGCAGGAGCAATGGCATTGAGATTAACACCGCGCAGAACATAGCAAGTGCGCCAGCCTGCCATATCGCCCCGGCAATGAGTTGACAGAGTCGTGACGGATGCTGCCGAATTCACAGCCGTTCACTTTAGTTGTTGCAGCCATGTTTCATGCGGGAGCAATCTTCACCAAATGTGAGCCGCGGTGTGCAGGTGCTGTGCTAGTCATCGGTGTTGTAGTCGCGATCGTGAACGCAATCCAAAAGCACATTCCTCAGAAGGCAGTGCAGATCACGACATCACGATTCGCTACCAGCTATATACTGCAGGGACTGGTGCCAGGCTTTACTTGCAGACCTGTTAACGTTCTTTTTGCCTGCTCGGCTGAGAGCCAAGAAATGGGCCAGATGTTGAATGGCTTTGCCTTGGACACATGTTGGGCAGTTGACTTGAGGCGGGACATCACAGACGATGGAATCGCCGTCTTTTCATGTGGAGACTCGCAGCAGATCGGCGCCCAGACCGTCATGGGTTGCGATAAGCCAGCACGGTAATCTGCATTCCTACTACTAGTAATTTCGAAAACGTTGCCAGAGCCGGTTCAATGCCAGACTGGATAGAAACCTTGAAGGTGGAACTACTGTGTATTTTGTCACGCCTTCTGGAAAGGATTAGTGTGAGCTATGTCTGAGGCCAGAGAAGCGAGCTGTCCGAGATGACAAGACAACAGAGTTCGAGCCCCGGTCCTTGAATCTTGCTACTCTCGCGAGAAGGCAGGAGGGGGACGGAGAGCGGAAAAGGCGACCAAATCGTACCAAGGGCCTGCACTGTGCAAAGTGCGGAGACTAGACATTCCTGTAGGCCCCCCCAAGAATGACAGACCTTGATGAAGCAGAAAAAAAAAGCCCCACATGGCGCTTGATTCCCCAGCAGCAAGAAAAGATGACCGGTCCGCATGTCTCCGTACTATCACCACTGTTGCTCCCTTAGCCCAATAGTAAGGCCACAATAGGAAGACCAATCATTCCGAAACTTTGCTGGCACGAGAGCTGGCGTAGAGCAGGAAAGCAAACATTGCAGCATAGAGGGATAGAGTTGAAAGTGCCTCTCTCTGTTTGGCAACGCCGCACTCTTTGACGGCTGCGACCGCTGCGATGGCAACAGCGACGACAAGGACTGCCATACTGGGCCATACTGCTCAACACAGCAGTAGGGCGCATGCCGTTCGCCAACTCATGGCTTTTTGTTGGCTACTGCCCATGTTTTTGGCGGGATGATTTACGGCTCGAGGACCACAGGTCAGTTCGCAAGCACGCCAGAAGGCTGCAAGTTAACTGTAAAGTACCAACTCCATTTGTCTAACCGCATGGTGACTTTGTCCTGTAGCTTCCGATTCGGAACGACTAATTCTGCCCAGCCATGTGTTGGTTCAGTGGCCACTGTTTTCAGCTGGCTTCAAGAGGAGTGGTCAATCATTGCCCTACTCAAGAATCTGCTTCCCAGAAGCCGCTACTGCGGCTGACTTCCTGGGGCATGTGGAGTAGGATCTGATCTGCTTGCATGCCTCCGGAGACATGGTGCTCAGGAGGACGTATGCAGAAGGTCCCATGTCATCAGCATGCCGAGCAATTTATTGGGCTTGCCGTCAACACCTGGGATTTACAGCACACATTATGCAAGGCAGAATGAATTCCACAAGGAGGTGAAGCAACTGTGTCCCACTTAGACGGAATAGCCTACAAAGTTTTCGAGAGGAAGGAGGACTTCGAGAATGAGCTGACAGTTCTTCCCGCAATCCGACACCGAGCGGCTCATCATTCCAGCATTGTTGAGTTGGTTATCTGAGCTAACAATTGCATCGCTTTACGCTACTGCACTGGTGGCACCCTGTCTTCGCGCATGGGCAGTGACGGTGCCTTCACGTGGAAGTCGCGCTGCGACGTGCTTCACAGCATTGCAAATGTGCTGGCGCATTTGCATTGAAATGAAACTGACATCATTCGTCCACCAACATTCTCTGAAGACTAGCAGCTTTTGGCAAATCTGTAATTCTACGGCGCGGCCTCGTCGAGGTGGAGTGCCGCGGAGGTGGCACTCCCGGGTATTGCGACCCGTCCTGCATCCTATCTTCCATCATTCGCAAGAACCAGACGTCAACAACAGCCCTGAACATCCAAGCCGCTGAGCCGCAGCAGTGGCTCCTCATGAGCTCCTTTTTCCCCTGCGGCTTCCGGTCTCACGTCACTCTTTGCACCATCGTCACAAGCTTCCCTTGTCGAAGTCGCCGTCGAAGCATTGGCCACTTGGAAGCATCTGTCTGCCACGGCCGGAGTTAAGGCGTACGTCGACCCATCCGGGTACAGAATTTCTGCCACGCCGGATGGACTACGTAAGGTTTCGTCTTGCACAATTGTGCTGAATTTGTTATGATAAATCGGAAGCTGTGGGTCGGTCTGACATATCTACATCCGAACAAGCAAAAGCACATGTTGCAAGCTGTTGGGCGGGTAACATTGGCCGGAGCCCCCGCTTGTCGTCTTTTGATGCTGCGTGTTTTTGTTGAGGTTTTGCGAAGGGTTCGGAAGTTCATGCTGTTGCGATCTGTGCAGCTTGACCCAACTTCATCCCCGCGGCTGAACCCCCACGATGCCGACTCCAGCAGCTTCCATTCCCCGCAGGAGACGTCAGCGCGGACTACTTCTTCCAGCTTCTATCGTGGGAGGGCAGGTTGAGGAGGTGTTTTTTGTTGAGAGGGTTTTGGCCATTCGGGCAGGACTAGGCTTAGATATGTGCGTGTGTGCCTTCAGGGTGTTCACGGTCTTTCAGGGTTGTTGTCATTTCACCTTTTTGCTTCTTCCCCATTTCCATTCTTCTGCGATGCTTCAGGGGTTGCCCTCTTATTCTTGTGACTTTACATCTTGACCTGGGTTGCTCGTAAGGGCTCTGCTAGAGTTATTAGAGATGATATCATGATTTGGCCCGCTTCCAGGCTGGACCAGGAGATCACAGGCAGGGAGAAAGTCTTGGGCGAGGTCAAAGACACAGCCGAGTGCTGAGGCGAACATGCCATTTGCCTCAGACACAGCGTGAGTTAGCACGTCTGACAGCGCAGGCCGTTGACAGAGCAACATGCAGAATCTGAAAATCGAAAGAACACGTGTGCAAGCCTTTCCTGGCTTTGGCTTAAACGCTTAAACTCTAATTAGACTCGCATAAGCAGAACTTGGCCATACTGCAGTTTTCGTAACTGGTGGGACCGGTTGTCATGCGCATTTGCATTGAGATCCAGCCTGCAGGCACTCAGCACTCTTCGACTCCAGACTTTGTTGACGGCATTTGACGGCTGAGGTGTCGTTTCTGCAGCGCTTCCACACGAACCTTTCCAAGGTGGTACTGCGACCTCAGGCAAGCGAAATGCACATGACCTCAAGCGTGCAAGAGGCAGCTGACTTATCCAGTTGCTTCAGTCGCTTCTGTTCTTCGTGCAAGGTTCTGAACTAGCTATTTGCGGAGCTAGGAACCATGATCTCTAAAATCTGTCGGCTCAGTCGGCTCACAGCTGGATCCACGGCTGTGACGATGGCCTATGCACAGGGTTGCCTGCTCCTGTCCTTGGCACGGCCCGACTTGCCGCGACCAAGTCTCAAGGGGCAGGCGGGCTCCCGGGGAACAGACTTAGTGCTCTCAAGTCTTCCTTTGAATCATGACTGAAGCGGGAAAAAAGCATGCCTGACGAAGTGCCTCAAGAGCCAGGTGAAGCCACATGGGTCAGATGCCCGTTCTGCAGCCGAAGATGAAGAGAAGGGTGTCCTCACGTTGTTGCAGGAGTACGTACAGACATCCCCAAGCTACTCTGAAAGAATCGGATAACTCTGTGTTTGCACAGGTTGCGTTGTCTGCCATCGCATGGCCGAGGCTTCCGCATTCCTCAGGGCATGCCTGCTCTCCAGTGGGGCTACGATGTCAAATTCACGAAAACAAGGAAGTCTCGCTTCCGGGCTCGCGTTGCGTTCTTGCTCGATGGCATACCGCACCACGCCATCGGCACATGGGACAGCTCCAAGAAGAATGCCCAGCGACAGTTGGCGGACGTTTGCCTGAAGTTCTTTATCGGCGCGTGGAGCTCACATTTGCTCAGTCAGCCAATCCTCGAAGCTGGACACGGAAGCCGAGCCTTCCAGTTTAGAGCTGATGCCATATTGAGCTACTCGGACTGGACTGAGGGGCCATGGCCGAGCCCGAGCGTGCGGGAGCGTGCGAGTGCTTGCGAACCTGAGGCCAGTTCCTTCAGAGCTACGAGAGTTGCGAAAGTACACCCGCTTGGAGCCTGGAAGTCGAGAGAAACCTCGCCGAGCCAGGCCCGCAAACTCGGAGAGCTCGCCGAGCTCGCGCCGAACGTGTCAAGCAGCCAACAAGTCACGAAGTAATGACAATGAGTTGCGTTGGCGATGCGATGGGATGTACAGTACAGAAGTGTACGGCCAGGTGCATCTTCCACGCCCGCAGGATACAGAGCCCTTGTGCATCTGCAGCTTCTGGGTGTCCCACACACCTTCGCGGGACAGCTTTGTGGAACCTTGGAGTGAAAGGGGAGCCAGCACTGCCAGGGGCGCACGAATGCTCGTCTCCCCTGCGAGCCTTTCCGAGGCACGGCTGAAGATGCGCAGACCGACACTGCCAAGCGGGTACTTTGGTACTTGCAGTGCCCAGGCGCTGGAGATCGGCTGAGAGGTTGCAATGATAGCCGCGAGCAATTTCCCCATCGCACAAGTAGCATTGCAAAGACAGCAGGGAACACCTGAATTCGTAACAACACAACATGCACCATGCTTGGCAGGGTTTGAGGACGCATTCCAACTGGATCCCAGTGTATTCGAGGGTCAGGCGGCTTTCCTGCAACTGAATGGCCTCTTGTGTAACACCGTGTCCGCTTCGCAATCTGAGAAGCAGTGCTCAGTTCAGGACCGGCTTGTGGCACCTTCGCCGCAGTGGAGTCAGCGGTCATCTCCGAGCCTCGGCGAGGATTTCGAGAGCTGAGAGTTCTGAGCTTCTAAGTGGCTTCCGCTCTCGGAGTCTGGTGGCGCTCGTTGTTGCGAAGGGATTGCTTCAGGATATCGACATGCCACTTAGGAGCTCGTCTGCAGAGCAGATCCTGTGACGCTCTCAAGAGGCCAGCATGTCCAGCCATTGCAGCAGTAGGAACCTGTTGCAAGTTCGGGCCACAGGCCACGGCTGGAGCAGAGGGTGCAGAAACCCATGTTCCAGCTTTTTATTTAAAGTGGGGGTTTCCGGAATCGAGGTTGTCCCAATGGCTCCATACAATCAGCTATGCAGGGTGTATATTAGCTCGAATTTGCGGAAGCTCCCGTGTGCTTACGAGAGTAAGCTAGGATCTTGCATTGGGCTGGCCCTCCGTGTGAGACAGTTTAATCATGCGAGAGCTCTCGCATACTGAGGATGTTGCCAATTGCAATGCCTCCCTCCACGGGGCTTTGGAGTGCATGGCAAACACGGGACTAGTGAAATCAATGGACTGCAACTTCAAATCAGTTTTCGAGACCGAAGGACAAGCATCCAAAGCCCTGGCCGCAAGATGCCAGCAAAAGAGACAGGCGGAGAGCAGATTGCCGGTGCCGCTACACGTAAGTTTGGAGCAGAGCAACAGCAAAGCTCAATTGGCCTCCCGACCGAGTTTTGTTCCCTTCTTTCCCATCAGAGACACAGGAGTGTGTCTCATGCCGAACCTCGAGAAAAGAGCACGTCAGAGCGCGTGTGTCTGTACAGAACGTGGGTGGCAAAATCGCTGGCCACAGAAAGATCCACGCTGTCACCTTCACCATACACGAAGCAGGGGTTACATTCGGGTATTGATAATTTTATATATAGCACTCCTTCTCGGAATTATAGTGTGCATCTGTGCGATTGTCGAGGAGGTTAGCAAGAACAATCCCTACTTCACACTCTTTTCGCCAGAGCTTGGTGCACGAGAACCAGCTCAAAGTTAAGCGAAGGGCGGTGAAGGCAAAATGCTTGGTTTGCAAATTCCAGGATGAGGACATAGTTGCGGTGTGCCATTGCCGGAGCATGATGGTCAGTCATCCTTTGACTTAGTCCAAGTGCAGCACATGGATTTTGTATCCTTGTAGTGACAGATGATATGCCCTGCACAGGCAAGCTGATTCTTCTGGAGGCTCGGCATTCAAGTGCTTACACATTGCTTGGCGACAGGGATCCCTCGTTTGCCAGAATGAGGGTTTCGTGATTCGCACGTTTCTTTCCGACTTTCTTTCCGACGTTGACCATACTGCCGCCATTTGGGTAGAACATCAGTTGTTGGATCCAGCCGCAGCATGGGTGCAGAACTAGTCAAAATGCATGGGCAAGTTTGACAAGCTTGTTTGGCCGAAGCCTCCGGGCATGAGCAAAGCGTTGAGGCACAGCGTTCGATTCTAGGGCCCTAGGGAGCTGAGTTGTCTCACCTGAACAAAATTATGAAGCGCTTTGGACCCGACGATGCTCTGCCACAGGACGCGTTGCAGCCTTTGGAAGTTGCCGAATTGTCTGTGTTTGGATCGTGTCTGCAAGCATCATCAATTCATGCTACGCAGCTGTGCCATGCCACCCCCCCCCACTTCTCGGGACCTTGGAAGATGCCAACAGCAGGCAGATCGAGAAGCAGTTTAAGCAGAGGACCTGCGGAAGCTGCATGAGCTGCTCCGCGAAGACCTCTCTTCTCTGCCACTCGTCAGAAAAAGCCGATTCGGAGGTACCGCCCTGCACTGCTGTCTGAGGTTTCACAAGCAGGAGATAAAGATGCGCGAGTTGTTGAAGGTTCCTGCACCTCGGCATCTCCTTGGTGTTGGGAGATACGAAAACCAAGCTTCTCCCGTGCCCCAGGCCTAAGTCCTTGGTGTGTTTGAATCCTGGTGTAACCTTGAAGCATCCGTGCACACCGGCTCTGCGCTTTGGCTTGCGGGTTTCGATCGAAACTCGTAGCTTCCTAGCGAGGGGGACATGCAGGGCCTGGGCTTGGAGCACCTCGTGGCCTGTGGCTTGCCCACCTACAAGGCGTCTCCATGCCTGCTGACACCGCCGAGACCTCCGAGGGCTCCGTCGGCTCCGTCTCCAGCGGCTGAAGGGAAAGGCCGAGGAGGTCTCGATGGCTTCAGCTGCATGAGCTACAATGTGTTGCTCCCGAACAGCAAGGATGGCTGGTGGATTTACAAGTATTACAAAGACTCGCGTGGCCCGCACACTTCTTGGCCTGCGCGTCAGGCCTTGTTGGCTCAGCAGATTGCACGCGTCCAGCCTGATGTGCTTTGTTTGCAAGAAGTCTCTGAACTCTCCTTCGATGAGGACTTCCACTTCCTCAGTGAGCAGGGGTATACGGTGCTCATGCATGAGAAAAAAGGCAGGATGAGGCCGGCCACTTGCTGGAAAGCAAGCTGGAAACAAGTAGTTGCTCAGCACAAGGATCGCACCCTCATCGTGGGGCTGCAGAATCAAGCGCTGCTTCTCTTCGTCGTGAATGTGCATCTCAGTGCAGGACCCAGCGCTGACCGGAGACTGCGGCAGGTGCATGAAGCCCTAGAGACTGTTGAGAAGGAAGCGAAAAGGATGAGCAAAGCACCAGGCGAGTTTGCAGTTCTCGTTTGTGGGGACTTCAACTCTCAGGGAAGCACAGCCGTCCGAGAGCTTCTCGTGAATGGCATTGTGAACCCTGACTTTCGGGAGTCAGGCGATCCGACAGAAAAGGGCCAAGAAGGCAAGCAGATTACTTCAAAGATCCGCAAGCACGGCCTCCCCACCTTCCAAGATGCTGCCGACGTGGCATTTTCGGGGCGTGCTCCTGCGACGATACTGGCCCAAAATATTGATGATAAAATGGTGGATCCAGATGGAACGCTTACCGAGTCAATGGGCAAGGCATTGGATGCGGCCTTCGATGCATGTCGATCTGGCAACGAGATGACGGCTGGAGAGACAGAGCAGTTTCTGACCAGAATCAACCGGGAGCTGGGCCGAGGCAGTGAGCATCGCTTCGTGGAGGCAGTTTTCGAGAAGCGCGGACAGCGAGCCCTTAGCCGGGAGGACTTCCATGCACTTTATGCAGCCGAGCTGGCAGAAGGGAAGTTCTGGGGGGTTGAACACGACCTGCGTGAGCTCCTAGGCCACGGCTTGGCAAAGCCCGAAGACGGCCCCTGCGAACTGCGTTTTGATTACATCTACTTTACACCGAAGTCGCTGAAACTTCGGGGTGTGCAGGAAATGCTCAGCAAGGCAGAGCTGCAAAGGATTTACGGACATCCTTGGGAGACGTTGCCTAACTCATGGCATCCGTCCGACCACTTGCCAGTTATTGCTTCCTTCGATGTTCTTCACTGAAGCTGAGGTGGCTTCTGCCTTAGGCAGTGTGCCTCTCTTGCTCCTATTGTCGCTGTACACCACTAGGCAAGCTAAGAAGCGACCTTGGACCGCATGAAAAGGACATGCAACTCAAGATGTCTATGGTATTGGGAGCACACCCTGTCCACATGTCTGCCATGATACGCATGTCACACGCAGAGCTGCTTTGCTGGGATGGCTGTACTGTCAGTCTGCCAAGCTGGGATTCTCTGTTTATGCTTGTTTGCTTGCTTTTTTTTGCTAATTTATTGGCACGGCGCTGCATTATAATATCACGTTGTGTTTGGGTGTTCGATTGCTTGGCAGCTTGCGCTCCTGCGTGGTAGTTAGTTTGGCGATTCTCCTGTGCAGCTGTCTGTAATCGTGCTCTCGCATAATGTGTTCAGGTGTGTAACTAGCCACGTCGATCTAGCCACCTATCTACTACCTAGTTAGCTAGGTAGCTAGCTAGCTAGCTAGCTAGCTAGCTGCCTACCTACTTAGTACTTGCCTACTTGCCGATCCATCTCAATTTGTTTGTCTGTCTATTGTGATGATTTTTCTATCTCATCTGTTTATCTGCCTGTCCATCTATCTATTTGTCTGCCTGCCTATCTCTCCATGTCTCTGTCTATCTGTCTGTCTGCCTGCCTGTCTGTCCATGTATCTATCAATCAAGCTATCTACCTATTTGTTTATTTCACTACCTATCTATCTATCCATCTATCTATCTATCTCTCTAACCTTCTGTCCTATCTATTCTATCTGTTCTCTTTCTCTCGGGTCTTTTTGTTTGTTTCTCGGGCGCGTGTCTGCACTACCATGGTGTTCGACGAAGCCAGAAGCTTCCATTAGCTCTTAATTATCCGGCATGCTAAACAACTGTGCGCGTCCACTAAGGGTCAACAGAGGCCATACGCGGACGTGTCTTGGCCGAAATGGCATCATGCAGCAGACGAGGCGTACGTTAGAGAAGGGCTGTCTCGCTTGTCCCAAGCACTTTCGCGCCCAGGTTCATGATCGGAACTTCTCGTCCGACAACTTGCCACCAAGCTCTTTTGGCAGCGAAGCGGCAGATGACCTTCCAGAAGAGATGCTGCCGGAAGGAGTGCCGACAGCCAGGGGTAATTCAAGAGGTTCCGGAAGCATTTGGGCCACGCTCTGTGAGGGCACTTCGTTCATCCAGAAAGAAGTTTGGCGCATGCAGAAGCATACCTGCACGTGTGTGGAAGTTGAAGCACTCGTCTGCTACTTTCAGGATCTAAGCTGCCACCTCGGCCGACCAGCACGGCCAAGCAGATGCCGACCGAGTCCGGCACCGCCGGCACTTGGGCGGTCAGAGCCGACAGCAGCAGCTGCTCACCGGCATTTACCCGCATTTTTAGTTCGCCACGGCTGTGACACTTGAAGCTGAGGACTCCTGGGTGTCATGCCTGACCATGGGAGCGGGTACACTGGAGACCCACAGGACGTTGCAGCATGTTCCAGCCGCGAGATGAAACTAACGGCCCTTGGGCATTGTATAGCTTTCGATACCCAGGAGGCACTTGTCCCCGGCACCGTCCAAGATGGCGGCGAGCCACCGGGCCAGCACGATCTGAAGCGACATCGTTTTGGTCTTCTGGCTCTGGGACTGATGCTTGCAATGCTGGATTTGGGGGTTGATGTGACCCAAACTAGCAAAATTGCGGGTTGGGTTGGCAACAACCCAAACCAATGCTCATGATGCTAGGTCTTGGAGGGCTCCTGGGATCCAAACGAGCACATTGCATGTTTGGATTGGCAGCAACCTCATGATGCTGGGCGGTCGGAGGCTCTTGACGCAAGCCAAACCGCAAAAAGTCGGGTTTGGGTGGTGGGCTAGGGCGAGCTGGAGTGGGGAGAAAAGGGTAGGGCCTCCATACATGTCGACAGCTGCCATTTTCGATCCTGGCAGTGCCCGAACTAGGCCAGTCACGTGACCTTGCAAAGCCTTACCGGATTTCATTCCGAAGCTCGTTTCATTGTCAGGGCAGCTCTCCTGAGTTGTTTATTCTTTGTGTTTTCTATTCTCGGCCGGGGATTGCGCAACATAGCAGGACCAACGTACTTTCGATGGAAGCACGTTTCATTTCCAACGCAAAATGCCGGGACATAAACGGTTAAAAGAGACTTGGCCGCGACTGGTGCATGTCCTGTGCTTGTTTGGGAGCGCAGCAAAAATAGGTCATCAGCTCGTTTGCTCGGGTTCATGTCGACATATTCCAGGAACAATTCAGGAACAAGATTCACTTTCCTGTCAACAAATGCCGCGCTTCGCATCTGTACCAACAGGGTCCCATTGTACCGGGACGACTATTAGCTAAAGTATGCCCAAGGTGTTTCGAAGCAAACTGGCCAGGAAAGCTTGGAAAGTTTGACAATTTTAGGGAGAATGCCGACTCGAAACATGTGAGGAAGGAATGCCCTTCGTTACAAAAATCGTGCCGGCAAATGGCCACCCTTTTTATTCATGTTCATAAGGTTGAGATTTTCAGATAAACGTAATGAAAACTTGTTAGCTGTGGAACATTTTCAACGCCCGCTTAGAGGTCTTGGTCGATTCTTTTGATTTTGACTTGGCTTCGTGTCCTTATGTCCTTATGGATGTAATTATAGGGACTTAAAAAGAGATTCCAACGCAGACCTGGCAAAGCATAAGGATGTGACTGGCAGCCAATGGAGGGGTTCTAAATTCCAAAGGCTCGGACAGCTCCTGCCCAGGGGGAAGCCGCCGGGCAAGTCAACAGAGCATGGTCGTCGATTAAGTGTCCGGAAGACTGCGAAAGAGCAGGCCTGCAGCTGCAGTTGCGATAAAGATCATGCCCGGTGTTTGAAATTCATGCGCAGGAGGAAGATCCAGCGCTGAAAGAGATCCGGATGAAAAATGGGTTTATGGGTGTCTGCAGCTCAGAAACACCGGTGACAGTTCGCTGTCCGGACCCGCAAGAGATACCAAGCGCATGGAACATGCACACCGCCGCAGGGTCCTCACGACAAAGAGACGCGGCTGGATGAAGAATTGCCCGATCCTTGGTTGTCTGCTGTCATGCTGCAGTTGTTCATGTCGTGGACGGACACCTGCAGCACTTAGATACAACGTCACCAACTTCTACAAGACGACGGGTTGTTCTCAGGCCATTGCTGCCTGGCCGCAGCTACCGTTACGACCTGGAACGGGAGGGACATCACCAGTGTCACTTATGGAACTCTCGTGGACGTAGTCTCACAACTGCAAGCGTCCTGGTCCTGCAGCTGAGGCCCGCAGCGAGAAATTTGAGCGGATTACCCTGCTCGTCATTAGTTTGGAGCTGAGCATCCAGAGGCGGTCTTGCCGTCTTTCAGAGAGGAAGGCAGAAGCGGCATAGGACACACTAAGCTTGAAGGTGTGAGGTCTTGCATCATTACTGGTCGTGCTGAGGTATCAACGCTGTATACATTGGCAGCTTCGGCGGCAAACCGGTGATTTTCGTTTCGGAAAAAGAACACGGTTCATTAAGGCGTGGATGCCGAATTCAATCCAGCGGAGACGATGCTGGATGAGAACGCCGTGTGGCCCTTTCAGGTGCAGCTTTCCCGCTTAGTCTCAGAGATGGAGGGAGCGCTGGGTGCTTCTTTTGGAGGTCTGCGACAACCTATTTTGTACCTTTTTTACTTTCGAGCTTCTCATTAGACACTCGGCGGCCCAGATGTGTCTCCTGGAATGTTTTTGGTGTTGCACGGAGTCACGGAGCATCCGGTGCGCCTTCGTTGCGGAACTTCCGAGGATTTTCAGCGTTCGCGTTGAAGAGAAACTGTTTACGTGACAAGTGGTTCGTCTTCGACACATTGCTGGCAGCTTGGCTGAAGAAATGTCTGCACAAGTGTGTTCACGGTACTTTATTGTAACATTTCAGTATAAAGCCCGTGCCGCACGGTCTTGGAGTAGACATCGCGGCTGGTGTCCGGGATCTGCAACACTAGTGTATCGGTGTATGCCGATTGGCTGTTCTAAAACATTGGCGCAACAGAGACAGTCTAGAAGACACGCAGTGGCAGTGGCTTGAAAGGTGTTGCTCATGATCGCGGAGACATGGGCCACAGCCTCATTCCTGCTCCGCGTGTGCAGAGTAGTTGGCAAGAGAAGGGCATTGCCAGCGGGGTAGGACCCGTTGGCGCAATCTGGAACTGGCTATAAGGTGTTGACGATCATCATTGCCGTCATGGGAGCGAGCACGTCCATGCCGACAGGCCTGGCCACTTCCAAAACGGCCTGCTAGAAGCGCGATCACAGGGGTGAAGGAGAGTGTGTCTACTGCACCTGTGTGTGGGGTGCTGTGTTGCGAGTGAAGCGGACGAAGTCGAAAGACTGAAAGTGCAGAAAGCCGGCGTGGGGAGCCAACAGCACCCGGCCAGTGCCATGATCATGACATTGGATGGAAAATCTCACGCAATGCAATGCTATTTATTTATATGTTTCAGTGAAATAGTACAACGAGCACTCAAATCTTTGCAAATTGGCAAAGGCGGATTGATGGATCCGTCGCAGGTTCTGCAGTCCCGGAAACCCACGATACCGTGAGCAATCATGACGCAAAGCTTCACCTCACACTCCTGTGGTTTCTCAGATAGTCGGGCTGAGTTCAGAGTACCTCCTGTCTGCCTCCGAAGTTCGACACTAAATGATCCGTAAGCGCATGCCTCTCGCACCCAGGGGATCTAAAAATGGGGCCGAACTCGAATCTGGCAGGGGCACTTTGCCTTTGCTTGGCACTGCAGGTCCTTTACGACTGCTTCGGCTGCTACGCCTTAGCCGCTTGGTGCGTCTCATACGATCAGCTCCGGAGCTGCTGACCCTCATCAACGGCATGCGCGTGGCTTCGAGGGCACCTCGGACGAAGAACGTTTCACGAGGTTCTTTCTTGGATGCTGCCCCTCTTGCTTGGTTTGGTTTGCAAGCCAGAGCCTTTCTGTGATCTTGGAAGGCCCCCTGCAGTGCACAATCCGCGACTGCAGAGGCATCTCTCCATTATATTCACTCCTGCACACTAAGGCTGTCTCCTCTGCCTTGCTGCTGATCGGTTTGATCACCTATGTGTTTCTCGGAGGGCCGAGAGAGGTTCCTGTAACAGATGCGGCAGGAAATGCGGCATGTACTTCATCTTGGCTGAAGTCCTCCCAAGGTTCGCAATTGTCTTGCTCATGTTCCTGAAGCCAGTTGCTGAGAACGACGACAGAATAGCCGAATCACGGCAGGGGATTGGTGCCTGAGATTAGGTAGCGGTAGCGTCGTTGACTCGTCACAAATCGGTGGAGCTCCGATCTGAGGAAGCCTTTGGCACCTTGGGTTTCTGCTCCTCAGCTTGAGATCACTTGCGGCCAGCTCAGAGCTGTCTAAATTGCTGGTCGAGGCATTTGGACGCTCATACTGGATGGGACCTTTATGGATGGTTTCTTGGCTCATGAGTAAAGGATGCCCACTCAAACCTCACTGGAATTCTCCCTGCATGTCTTCAGGAACCAAAGACATCGTCAACGACCTGAGGCATCTCAGCTGCAGACCAGCAACGAGAGCATTTGTCTTCGCTTCCACCAGTCAGACGATGCATTGCGCCCTCTCGTCCCAAAGGCACCCAACCACGTTCTCCTCCCACGCTGTCAGTGGGTTTGGGTTTGGGCCCGGGTTGAGGGCGTCCCCTTCCCCTTTGGCTTCCGCTTCCGCTCTTCCTCCGCCTGTGTCGCTTGGGGTCTGCCATCATTCATGTAAATGTGCGTGGATCTTGGGCTCTCCGCGCTTCCAGCCGCAGGTGCAGGATGGAGTGGGTGCTATTTTGGATTTGGCTTTTGTAATCCTGGCTTCTTCTGTGGCCGCGGATCATGTGCGCTTGGTTTCGTGCAATCGCAATGGTTCTGTATCAAGATCCAGATCAACAGAAGCCGCGAGGATTTCAACTCCATGCCACCCCATCCATGCATGCAGGCAGAAATTCCTACATTCACGCACACACACAGATAGACAAATAGATAGATAGTTAGAAAGTTACATTAGATCAGATTAGATGTTAGCTTAGTTTAGATTAGATAGATGGATAGATAGATAACGGAGAGAACGTGCATGCATGCATGCATTTATGTATGTATGTGCGTCTGCGTATGTAAATGTACATACATGTATATGTATATGTACACAAACATTAATGTGCTTGAGGTGAGCTGAAGCGTGCTCACTCGTGATGAGTGGGTCTGTTGTCCTAGTCGTCCAAAAACCTCGAATGTGTTGTCGAAAACGACTGCTAAACAAATAAAGATATAATTACATACATACATGCATACATACATACGTATATACATGCATACAGACATGCGCACGTACGTACGTCACAGCAGGTAAAAGTCCCTGCAAATTACGGTCCAGCACGGTCTTTCCTTCGGAGTCTTTTGTGGTTCGCGAAGGTGGTCTCTGGATTCTGTGAAGCTAATTTGTTACACCCGCTGTTGTTGGTGTCTTTATTCCACAATACTGTTCAGCAGCGCTCTGTTTGTTTCTGCGCATGTGCGTGCTGGTGAATGTGTATGTTTGTGTATGTGCGTGTGTGCGTGCATAGGCTTTCTTCA
This sequence comes from Symbiodinium necroappetens, assembly GCA_905231915.1. NCBI lineage: Eukaryota > Dinophyceae > Suessiales > Symbiodiniaceae > Symbiodinium > Symbiodinium necroappetens. The sequence goes on from CAJNJA010049919.1 coordinate 50,563, forward strand.
CAACTTAGGACGCTGCCGGACAGGACTGAGTGCCTTGGCAAAGCTTTGGCTTCGTCAAAGGTGAGTGCTGGGAATTCCCGAAGACCCTCGATCAAGCGTGTAGAGTCTAGATTCTAGTTTATTTCGGCACCGACGCCATCAGGCAGTCGGATCGGAGTGTGATGGAGTGGTAATAGTCGGTAATAGCTCGTTGTCCGGTGGCAGAGTGCTCATGCAAAGATTCACAGAGGCAGGAAGCAGCCGTGACCAAGTACTCTGCCAGAGCACCTGTGAGCTTCCGTTTGGAGATGCTAAGCCCTCAGGGAGCATTGGATGCTGGGCTGGGCAATGATCTTAATCTTCTTTGCGTACGTCTTGCTGACAAACGTAACGGCTGCATAGCCGCACTTGGTGCTTAATTTCAAGTTGCTTCCGTGGATTTCTAATGATGTCTACCTGGGCGGTATTTACAGATTGATCAAAGGTTATGAATATGCTGATTGGCATCCTGTGCGAAGCCCCTTGAATGCAGTTGGGCAGTCACCAGCTTTCCACAACTTTCCAGGTGTGGGGCCCGTGGGGTTTGCCGAGCGAGCTGTCAGGTTGTGTCTGAAGTCAAACGAGGAGACGAGGCGGGGTGCCACTGTTGTAACACCTTCCCTCACGATTTCAGTTTGGCTGTTATGGCATAAACGATCTTTAGAAGTGGCATCCTTCGGACAAGGAGGGTCTCGCGATCGACTTCATGAAGGGACACCTCCGGTCAATGCTGACTGAGCTCGACAAGGCTCAGCAACCGATCCAGTGGACGGCAGCGGAGTGGAAAAACCCGGCCTTCAGTTGTGCGTTTCGGACAGGATGGCAACGAAAATATCTCGAAGATGGCCGCTCGACAGCATGTTCAAATAGTGGTCCATCAGACATTATCGCACACCTCCTGCCCCCTGGGACTTCCCGAGGAACTGGCCGCTGTCGTTGAAGATGAGAAGGCCCAGAAAGTTCTCTCCGAACTTCAGGCGCGATGGCTCCACTGCGAAAGCTCCGAACTCGCAGGATAAACTTGCATGTTTTCACACCGTACAGAGTATAGAGACCATCAGAGACAGCGTCATTACAGTTCAGTGCGACAGGGCAAGGCATGCGCAGAATTGGCACGAGCTTGTCCAGGTCAAGCCTGAGGATGTAATCGACTTGACGGACCGGGCTCTTTGTTTAACGAGGTTTCCTTGGATCTATGCCTTGGCCCTTGCTCATTTTGCTTTTTTAGGCGAAAGTTCCTGTATCACTTGCAGCAAGGGCTTCTCGGACTCTCGCATATTTGCGATCTCGTTTGCCCTATAAGAACGTTTCACTACAAGTCGCAGCATCCTCGACGTGTTCATCCACAAATCGATGCCTCTTGATAGGAGCGTTTGAAAGTACACCGGCTTCCTAGGAATCAAGCAGTTCTCTGAGACGTGCAGCGTCAGGAGTACCTCTTCGAACAAGACCAGGATGCCGGACGAGAGCAAGAAGTCACACGCTGCATGGCTGCAAGCAGAACAGAGTGGAGCTCTGCTCGTACAAGATTTCTGCTTTGGAGCTTTCAAAGTGGCTGTCGGAGGCGAAGAGCTCCTGGAAGTGATTCTGAAGATTCGTGGTGGCCGAGAGATCTCCAACCAGGCTTCTCGGTGTTCTATGCATGATTGACATGCATTCAGGAAGCATGTTTTTGCATGACCGTGCCTGTGGCTCTGCCACGATACCTGTTCACTTTACAGACCGAATCGTTGAGCAGATTGCGACTTCAGAGAGGGGCAGGGAGAGGAAGAGAGAGAGAGAGTCACTAGTAGCTCGCGAAGGACATCATCGACGTTCGTTGTGATGCTTGTCTGCAGCAAGCTGTGCTCAGTAAGACGAGTTTGCAGACGGTGTTTTGTGCGAACGCTCCAGCCAGCAGAGTCGACGCCGGCGAATATTCTGCTGGGGTCACCTCTGCTCGGGACGCAGATGTGACGGAATCCGACACGAGGAGGTCGAATCCAATGTGATGAAGTTGAACCGAAGCCAGCAGATTGGGCTGTGTAGGATCAAGCAGCGCCACACGGGACGAATTCAATTCGATCCAACACGACTTGTTGTGAATTGTCCACGGATCTCGAAGCAAGCTTGTGCACCATACCCGCACTCATCCCTGCAATGCGGGCTCGTCCTTGCTAAGTGGGAGGGAAAAATGCCCGCACCGGGCGTGTCCTAGCGACAAAATACCCGCAGCTTGCGAGGATGGGCTTCCGACGTCTTGCTGCATCATCACAGCTCAGTTCGCGGGCTGTTTCCTTCAATGCCTTGCACAGTGCCTAAAGCAGCTAGAGTGGAACCACTCCTGCACGACGATTGTCTTGAAAATCCAAAAGGCCACTAAGGCGATGTGTCAGGCCAGCAGTCTCGGGTTTCCCTACCTGTGCCAAGATCGCCCCAGGACATTCGGCGAATCGTCCAGCGGCAGACCGGCTTGGCATCTCGGCGTGTTCAGTTGGCGCCTTCAGCTTGCGACATTTCAGCAGGGAACGCATGCTGTGAGACCTTTCGCGAGGTCTTGAAGGAAATGGGGCATCTTTGTCGGCGGATTGGGAGGATCGAAGACCGTTTCTGGCAACTGGGCAGGCGATGCTGTTTGTCTTTGAGTTCGGCGACTGGCGCATGTCATGCCGAAGTGGCAGCTCTGCAGCTGAGGTAGCGTTGCCTCTGACCGGCCCAATTAAAATGCGGAACCGAAAATACGAGGAGCTGGACACAACATCCATGGAATAAAAGAAGAGGCTCCTGAAGGATTCTTTTCCTCAGCTCCTGTCTCTCTTTGCAAGCAGAGGTGCAGCTAGATGTGCCCGCCATGGGGCACTGCATCTTTAGGACTTTGGCTCTAGTGTGGGAACGGTTGACGAGCTTCTGCCAACTCCAGGCCACGTAGAAGTCTAGTTGAGTCTATATTGCGGTTGCCAACAGCCACTGGTGTCAGATTCGCTCCAGGTTCACGGGGCTGTGTCATCGGGGGCAAGGTACGTAGAACAAGAAGCTCCCAAATACAAGAACCCTGGCGGCGAAACCGCTAGCCGGGGTTTGATGGGAGCGGCCTCGTGGGTGTCTTTTTCCTTGGCAGGAAGCCATCCCATAATCCCCTGAATGGGTGCTCAGGCGCCTGCAAGCTCATTCTGCTCACAGAGACTGGCACTAAGCCAAGTATTTTGTCAAAGCAGGTTAGGCTGCCAAAAAACAGGCTCGCAGCGCAGCAGCCACGTTTCCCTGCTGCAGCAGAAGCAGCTCTTACTCTTTTAGAACTGCGCATTTTTGATTTGGCGACATTCCGAATGGAATCGCGAGAGAAAAGCAGGGATGAACCCGAAGCACTCTGAGAGAGATGAGTCCAAATTTCTGCAAGTTGCAGCAGACAACACGGAGCATTTATGCAATTGTCTATGTAAAGCCCCCGTAGATGGCGAAAACAAGGACCCCTATGCATGTCTAGACTCTAGACCGGGCGATTGTATGACCGGTATGAGAGAAGAACTAAAGCCTTGAAATACACACAACACAAACTTAGTGCGACATGCACAGATGGCAAGTCGCTGAGGGAGGATGTGTTTGTGTTTGTCTGAGATTAGTCTGTGCCTCTGTGTGTGTGTGTATGTAATAATCTTTCTGCCGGCACGTTGACTCAGTGGTTGATTGTGTCCATGGGGTATTTTGCCGGACCACGTGAGTCAGTTGACAGCGTTGTATCCGTGACATGTGTGACCAGAGAGTTAGTTTCGGGCGAGAATGCCTGTGTCGGGTTATCATGCTCCCAAACGACTTTGCCGGAGATCTGTGTTACTGGCATCCTGCATATGTCCCAACATGATTCGTCGCGGAGCTTTGATTGCGAATGTCCCTGTTGCAAGGCGGCTTGAACTGGATCCTTTGGAAAGGACGAACTGCGTGGAAGGAAAAAATGCGATCATGAGCAGATAGGGAGCTGGGATCATCCGTGAAGTCAACGCTCATCTTCGAATCAGCTGAGGCCTGTAGAATTCAGGTTCGAGAACCGATTCCTGGCTCAAGGCGTTGACTATCCGGAAAGAGCCAGCAGCATCTAATGAATGCCGATGCAGTACACGGTTTCACGGGGGTCTTTGGTGGAATGTGTAACACACGCCAAAACAACAGCAGCAGTATTTTCTGCACTCTATATTCAGAGACGTGCCAGGCGTATCTTGGCTCATGACTCACGCAGCTGATGTGTAACTCGGATCGTGATGTGAGTCAAACTCGCGAATGAAGGCGGCAGCTTGATCATGGACATGTTTAACGCCCATGTTGTGGGTTATGATGTCACTTCGGTTGTTGCGTAAGTTCCGTATAGCTCCACAGGTCGACTGTCATATGATTTTCGGTGTTGGTGCTTTGCCTGTAGTCAACTTCTTGCTTTCTACTTGACTTTGTGATCGGTGCTACTTACTTTCCGCCGATGTCCAGCGGTTGCTTTCTACTTCTGGCCTTTTGCCCCCACGCCTGAGTATGCAGGAGTGAGAGGTGGAGGGCCACTTGCTTGTTTGGAAGCTTGGTGCTAGCTGGGTATCCTTATGGTCTTGTTCCGGAATGCCGTGACTCCGTGAGGAAGTCGTCGTGGTCGTAGAGGTCGGCAGTAGCCTCGTTCTCCGAATCTGCTGTTCGGAGTGCTGGATTTTCTTGCACCAGCTGTGCCGTTCATGCTGGGGAGGTGGTTCTTGACGAAGCACCTTACATCGTTTCTCCAACAGTGTGGCGAGGCTGAAAGAAGAGAATCCTCAAAGACTAGCTGACTGGCTGAAAACCCAAATAGCATGAAGAATGCATTAATTCTTCTCGTGCTTCTGTACTAATTTCGTGGGCCGTGTGTCTTGCAAAAAAAGTCCCTAATGTGTAGCAAAGGGGCGTACCCAGCAAGATGGGATGCAAGCTGAATGCACACAAATTGTGTCGTAGTTTGGTAGTTGGCAGTTGGTGGTTGGCAGATTTTGGGAGTTGGTATTGAGTATCCGTTGGTTGCAACTCAGTCTGTTCTGTCGGTGAAGTTTGGCTTGGCTGTGGTCGACATCCCGCATCGCTTCCTTGGCAAAACTGTTCTATGCCACTGCAGGCCATCGCATGTCTCAATGTTACAACCATGTCTGCGTTTTCGAGTTGTCAGCGTCAAAAATAGTCGGAAACGAATGCTGCACATCTGCACGTTGCCAAAGCGAGTTCTTGAACATCGCCCTTCCACTGCGACTTGCGGCTCAAGGGCGGTAAAGCCTCCTTCCAGGGACGCCCCAGGTGCTTCCGCAGTGCCGTAGAGATGCCGGCCATGACCA
>CAJNJA010049920.1:0-10371 GCA_905231915.1 Symbiodinium necroappetens
GGTAGGTTCTTTGGGGTGTAGGTAGGGTTTAGGGTTTTTGGGGTGTACGGGGTTTGGGGTGTAGGGTTTAGGGTTGTGGGTTTAGTCGTCTGGGAGTTTAGGGTTTAGGGGTTTGGGAGTTTGCGGTGGAGGGTTTAGAGTTTTGGGTTTAGTGGTCTGGGAGTTTGGGGTTTAGGGTTTCGGGTTATAGGGGTTGGGGTTTAGGGTTTGGGGTTCAGGGGTCATGGGTTGATCACCGTTTTGGTATAGCTTTAGGGTTTAGGGTGTAGGGGTGTCGGGGTTAGGGTTTAGGGGTTTAGGGTTTTTGGGTTTGTTTTTGGGTTTTAGGGTTTTGGGGGCAGGGTCGCAGCAGGCCAGTTGCAAAAGGGTTTTTGGGGTCTTAGGGCTTTAGGTTTGGGGTTCTAAGCATCCGCGAAGACCACAGATCCCTGAAACAAATCCGACGTCCTGGAATACCTACAACTTGCCACAGAGGGTCGAACAAAGCCCTACCGCCGTAGTTCTCCACTACCCAACCCCTGAACTTCTTGGGTTCTTATTATAATTTCGCAGCAATCTGAAAAGCTACTTTTTATGTGCATGCACATAAAAAGTAGCAGCACAATGTTTATTTTCTTGGCTTCTTTGGAAAAAGTAAGCTACTGGCCCTCCTGGACAACGTCAGCTGACTCTATACACCATGGGGCCATGGAAGGATCAGGGAATCTGTGGGTAAATGGAAGGCAGGGCCTGAAACTAAGGCATAAACCCCAACATGACCCTTCAAGCTGCCACAGTTTAGGGTTTACCCATAGGCTCCTTAGTCGTCCCTTTTTTGGGATTACCTCATAGGATCCTAAACACAAGCCACAAAAAGGAACTACTTTGGAGCCTATGGGTAGGGCTTAGGGTTTACTCCAAGCTGCCTCTAAGAGATGCAAGCCTGCTTCGACTTCGGGGCCATGCACAGAAAGCCTCGATCCGTTCAATGGGGACGATGCGAGAGGCAAAGCAAGAGTCAAGCCGAAACCCTTTTCGCTAATCTGTAGCTCCGATCCATAACCTTGCACTCGAGGTTTTTTGCAGTGCTCAGGGCTTAGGTGGCCATTTTGGGTTGTTTGGCTGTATTGAGCCCAGTCTAGCACAAGCTGTCCGCAATAGGTGCGCGGGAATCGACGGCATTCAGCGTGGGCCGGCATTCAGAGATGAAGGCTGTAGACTTGGGGTGCGTGGCGATATTTTTTTGTGGTAGGTTGGCTTCCTGAAACGAGGTACATGGTGAGGCCCTGCAGGGTCATATATCAGCATTGCGTATATAGTGGATGCAATGGTGCGACAGATCCAGTAGTGCACTTTTGCGGACTCCCAGCGCGCCCTCAAACTCCATTGGGCCCAACCACTAATTAACGTGGAGAGCCCTGAAAACCCTCAACCACTAAAGCCCTAAACCCCTAAAGCCCTAAACCCCTAAACCCTAAACCAAACCCAACAGCAAAGCTGGATTGAAGTAGCTCAGGAATGAAATCAGTTCGGTTGGCCAGCGGTCTCCCCGACTTTGTGGGCGACCGGGCTGTATGTTTGATGCGGATTCCAGGGTTTCGAGGCGAAGGGTTTCCCAGATTGCAGTGGTTTCTCAGGCTTCTCTGTATCTTGGAAAATTGGGAGTCCCCTTATTTAGAGAATTTATGAGGTGCTTGTATCGGGAACTGCTGGAAGGGACCCTGGGCCAATGGTACCTTTGCCTGTGGGTATATTATATGTGCTTGGGGGTTTCTCCTTTGCTGCCGGTTTTTCTGAGGGCACCCACGCTGGTGGCTTCCCCGGTCTTGCACTGTAAGTTCTGTAGAGCTTAAGGGCTCTTTCGCGTTTGACATGTCATCGGCTTTGCTATGGTCGCCTGCCCACCCCTGCATGACTTTGTGCTGCTCCAAAGCAGGCACGAGCAGTTTAGAGCAACCCGTTAAAACCTGCGGCCCACAGGACTGTGCTCTTCCTGACTAGTTGCTTTCTCGGCCAAAGGCGAGGACTTCAATAAGATGGCTTTGCGGGCCAATTTGTCCTTCTGGTCGGTGGTGAAACCTAACTCAGAAACCGCAATAATGAGACATGTAGAATATCCTTTGGAAGCTTCCTGCAGGGCATCCCCTAGATCCTTTTACTATCGTACACTGCAAAACCCAATGCTCGAATCATTCAGGCCTCTATAGTAACATGTCGTTTGATGCTTCGGGGCTCGGCGACAGAAGAAAACATCAAAGAAGTTAGGGTTTAGGGGTTGAGGGTATGGGGATTTGCAAAGCCGGTCCAGTATGCACCGAGTTGCTGCGAACTTTTTTTTGCACATCACGCAGAGCTCACCGAAGTCTCAAAATTCATCCCAGCTCCTTGTCGCTGTTTTTGGTTTATGGTTTGGGGGTTCCCTAAACCCTAAACCCCCTAAACCCTATAAACCCTAAACGCGGGGCCCAGGGACGAGGCTCCTCTCAGCCCAGGCACACCTACTCTCTCACCAAGCGGCCGCCAACTGCAAATCCCGATGTTCCTCCTGAGGAGGCTACAACATCGGCCCGGCACCTAGAAACGGTTTGGGGTTTATAGGGGTTTAGGGTTTTAGGGTTTAGGCCGTTTAGGGTTTAGGGTTGAGGGGTTTAGGGACTCCGGGCGAAGTGGAAAGCCTGTTGCAAAAGGGGTTTAGGGTTTAGGGCCGTTTAGGGGTTTAGGGCCGTTTAGGGTTTAGGGGTTTGGGGTTTAGGGTTTTCTAGGGTTTTGGATTTAGGTATAAAGCTGATCTCTTCAATGGCGCTAGAGCTGACAGTTCGTGGCTGTCAGACCAGATGGCAACCATCTCCATCGTTACTAGGTTTAGGGGTTTAGGGTTGAGAGGTTTAGGGGTTTAGGGGTTTAGGGTTTAGGGGTTTAGGGTTGAGGGATTTAGGGTTTAGGGCCTAGGGTTTAGGGTTTAGGGTTTAGGGTGGTAAATGACATCGTCGGAGCACAAGTCGAACAAAGGCCCTGTAACCCTGGAGCAGCTACCATTACGACATAGATACTAGGCTGTACATGCACATCGAATGTAAGCTTCCTTGGGGACGAGATGAACCCTAAAAGGCTTTAGGGTTCATATAACATATAGGGATTCATAGTAGAAGGGTATAGGGCCCCTACTTTTAGTCCTTAAGGTTGAGAGGCAAAGGGAACCTAACACAGGTCCTGAAAACCCCCAGTCCAACAAGAGGACGCCTATTGCTGGCGGACCCCCAAACCACAGGAGATAGCATGAAGGGTCGAAGCACTTCCCAAGCTTTCGGCACAAGAGCCTTCAAAGCCTAAGTCATGAAATCTCCAACTCGACGGTGCAAAAAAACTTCATGAGCTCATACACAAGACTTGCCCCCGAGGTAGTGAGCCCACAGACCCTCAAACTATGAAGCTCTACCCCTGCAGCTATCACACCCAAAAAGATTAAAGCCTCACAGAATGCCAAGCTCTAAACCTTACCTGCCGAGTCACTACCACTCGCCGACCGCCCTGTGGATCGCAAAGCGACCGTTTCATCGCAGAATCTTTCCGTTTCCGCTCAGGCATGTGGGCGGAGTTGGGTTATGGGTGTCAATGGGAATCTGCGAGCAAAAATCGTAGGCCATGGGTTTTGCCTATGAGATACGGACCGCGCAAGCAGGGTTCCTTGCGGGTCCTTCAGGAGCAGGTTCCGCTTCGGTGGGGGCTCTGCGGGCTTTGGATTGCGGGTCTGCGATGCAACGACAGGTTCGATTACATCAAAACCCCAAACACAAGGAACTGAAAACAACAAACACACTAAACCGACGAGGTCGACGAGTTTTGGTCAGGTCGTCACAAGGTCCCCTTGCATGATATCCGGGCTTAGGCTTCTTCAGGGTTGAGGAGGCTTCTGGCCTGTGATATGGCCTATGGCTAAATCTAGTGACCCAGCAAAACAACCTTCTTAAAGGTTTTTTCAGGGAAAATATGAAAAAAAAGCAGCGCGAACAGCGTATATGTCTTCTAGGGCACTTTGCCTGGCAACATGTCAGGAGACGCGCGCAGCCAGGAGTTGCTCGTCGATAAATTATCCGGAAACAGCCCGGACTTACCCATAAGAGGCTCCTTAGTACTTCCTTCTTGGGCCCTTGGGATGACCTTATGGGATCCTAAAGACCTAAATACAAGCCACAAAAAAGGAGCTACTATGGAGCCTATGGGTAGGGTTTAGCTTGTGGGGTGTCAGGTTATGGTCTGATGTTTCAGAGTGTATCTGCGACCCCTGAACCATAATACCGCTTGTATCACGAAAGAAATATGTGTACGTAAATAGCCGTAATCTATAAATACATGTACATATATGTATATGTAATGTGGGCCCCGGACCATTTCCGGATGGCATCTTAAATATCTTTCCCATGACCCTTTTGACCTTGGTTCTGTAGATTGGGGGTTTGGGTTTGAGTTGGCTTGGGGGTGGAGTTTTGGCGTGCTGCCCAAGAGTACATTGCTCAGAGTCTAGATGTTTCCGATCTACACTGTCGATATTCCAGACAAAACTAGGGTGTCGGAGTATAGGTCCTAAAACCCTAACCCTAATTTTTTAGGACTGGCTGTTCAGATCTTTGGGTCCCTGCACCCAAAAGCCTAGGGTTTAGGGTTTAGGGTTTAGGAAGGTCAGTTCGTTGAGTTTTCAGGGGATTTCCCCAAGGTCTAAACCCAAAGCTAAGCCAGAGTTGAACCGTCGAAACCCTAAACCCTTAAGCCCCGAATTCCTGAACGCTCAGTTCCAAGATTAAAAATTCTACGCCTGACGATGCCGAGGCCTACACTGTAAGACCCTAAAATCCCTAAAGCTCAAGAGCCCTCCTGCGAGCGCTAGCACCGACAGGGAGTGCAACACCCTTTTTCATCGAAGGGTACATACATCCTGAACTATAATGATAGTCCTTCCTATTTTCTCAAACAGGGATTCCGTACTTGAGGAGTATCCTTCAACCTTTATCTCACTCCCAAGCCTCCCCTGCCTATCTCCCGCAGCCAGATAGCTAGACTTCGATGCAAAGACCCGATGGCAAGGAATAGGAGAGAGTAGTATTACCTATAGGCCCCCAAGTGTTCCTTTTGGGGATTAGCTTATAGGATTCTAGATATGAACCACAAAAAGGAACTACTTAGGGGCCTATGGGTAGGCCTATAAGATTGTTAGACATAGGGCTATGTGGCTTGTGTTTTTAAGAATCCCCTTCGATCCCCGATACCGCAAAACCCGCAACGCTTTTCTGCCAAGATCATGCACGCGTCACTCGTGCGCCTGGGCTGATTTGTTTATTGTGGTTTCGTATTTCCCCTAGATGCCCACTTCCTTGTTTCTACCTGTAGTAGTAGTAGGTGATTGGGCCATGCTTACGACCAGGTTCATTCAGCACTTTCCCAGGCAACTCTGCTTCTAGGGCTGATGGGGTAGAACCCATGGGTCCGATCTGAGATTTCGTCTGAGGGGGTGGCTTGGCAGGAAATTAGCCTGCAGCTTGATTAGATGCTCAACGTTTCGGTCAGGTGGGGCTTGGCAGCAACGATTACCCATAGGCTCCAAAGTAGTTCCTTTTTGGGGATTACCTTATATCCTAAATATAAACCACAAAAAGGAACTACTTTGGAGCCTATGGGGTAATGATGACTCTTGAAGGAACATAGGACTCAGCAAGCCACAGCTGTGGTCATAGGGTTCTGCGCACTATGGAATGATAGGATGCTTACTCGGTCCCATGAGCCTCTATTAGGTGCTGTTTAAGCTCATGGCTGTGGCTCTCCAGGATGTAAGGCACAAGCTCTTTCCTAAACCTGTTTCCTGGAGCCACATCCCGGAAGTTCGGGTTTAGGGTTTAGTCGGTACGTCTCAAAAGCCCCCAGCGCTTGAGAAGGTGAGTTTGAAGGCTTCATCCTTGAAAGCTGGACCTACCCATATCGAAAGGACTCTGGCAATGTGACGATGCCTCTAGTTGATTGGAAGGGGCCAGCCCCTTCTGTGTTACAGTTTGTCTTCATGGATTTCTAGAACCGAAAGAAGCGAAACCCATAGCAAATCCCGCAACTCTAAACCTCAATACGCCAAACCTGGTTGGGTGCGACACATACCCCAAACCTTGAGTCTGAAGCCCTATCCCCCGTTTCCTAGAATCCCAAGCCCTGAATGCCAAATCCGGAACCAAATCTAGAACCGTCTCAGCCCTGAAGCCCTTCAAGGTCGTTGCAGATGATCCAGATCTGCAAGGCACCGAAAACGCCCCTCGGCTTCCTGGGCATCAGCATGGGCCTACCCATAGGCTCCATCGTAGCTCCTTTTTGGGACTACCTTATCGGATCCTAAATATAAGCCACATAGAGGAACTACTATGGGGCCCATGGGTACGCTGCAGCTCTACCTGCGCGACCTCCTCCTCCGATAAGCAAGGCTTTGGAGTCCAGGCTCTGTTGTTGGCATTTAATAGTTTTACGGGATTAGGGATGTTTAGGGTTTAGGGTTTAGGGCTGTTTAGGGTTTAGGGATGTTTAGGGTTTAAGGTTTCGGTGTAGAAGTCATGTGTTTCGGTTTGGGGAATTCGGGCTTTTGAGGTACCGTGCTGGTCGGACTTGCGTGTGCTTCCGGGAAACAGCCCCGAGTCCAGTCCCCAAAACATCGAAATGCAACCCTAAATCTACACACACACACACACTCACATTGCTTGCTGTGTGTATAGATGCGTACATTTGTTACATATTATTCAATTTTTTGTCTACGTATACGTGAATTTTTTTTGTATTTATACACATAGCGCACACACACACACAGGCACCGAATGAAGAGCCCAAAGCCAGGATCAGGAGCAGTTCATGCGCATCGACACTTCGAAAAACGGCTCCTTTGATGCCAGCGGCGTAGGGTTTAGGGTTTAGGGTTTACGCCAAGGGCGAAATAGCGTTCCTTTAAGGCTTTCGGGGCTCCTTCTGAAGGGATTCATAGTGGTTCTGTGAAGGTGAATTATTGTTTTTTCTGTTATAAGATGTGCTTAGAGTACCACGCCCTGAGCCTCCGGGAAGCCCCGCATGTAGCAACTAGATCCTTTTGTGTGATATGATTTTGCGATTCAGGGACTGTTGTCTGGTCAGACTCCTCCTCGTGCTGTGGTGCAGAATTTTTGCCGGGCCTTGTTGGTGGTCGTTGTGCAGGGTCTATACATTGAGTTTCCTTGTTTTCTGATTCTGCACCAGTTTTGGAGACTGCACCTGCGCTTAGTTGCTTGTCAACGGCTGTGAGTATGAAACAGAGTAGTTTAAGTGCTTGTTTATCGCGGTTATAAATTAAACATTCAAACCATTCCAGCTAGGACAGACTGGGAGTCTGTACAGTCTTTGCTCTTACCTGTATTTCACAAGACATACAGGGTTCAGGATTGAGGGTTGACAGACATCGAGAGCTGTCAAAGGAGCTTACAGTGAGCTTCCATGATAAAGTGATAAAGCACGCTCATCATTGACTTTATTTCCTTATCCTGATAGCTTGACTGCATACTCAATTTATTGCCATCATAAAACCCTAGAAGTCTAGGACCCCCCCCTTCCCAAAAAAAAAAATCTTAATCATAAAGCCCTTCCAGGACCGCCAAAAAGCAAGCTCCAGAGCCTCGCCACACGCCGAAGGTCACCTATCCGCTAAAGAGGTGACAGCCATCGCCCTGACGCATGGCCTCTTTGACAGCGGTTTAGGGTTTAGAGGGCTTAGGGCTTAGGTTGTAGTTACGGCCTATAGGTTTTAGGCTTACCCATCGGCTCCCTAGTAGTTCCTTTTTGGGGATTACCTTATAGGATCCTAAATACAAACCACAAAAAGGAACTACTTAGGGGCCTATGGCTAGGTGGTAAGGTGAAAGGGCGTACGGAACCTGCGAGCTTGGAGTTCGTGGTTCCGGGAAGCAGGGAAACGAGTGCCCATTGACGAGGTACTTGGCTTACGGTCCTACTTTTTGGGGGTTTGGGGGAAATGGAAATGGGGGGGTAGATGTAGGGGTTTGGGGAAGTGGGGTATAGGTTTGTTTTGATTTCGGGCTGAGGGAGCTGAGGAGATCAGGGCTGAGGGCTTTCAGCCGTAAACTCTAAACCCCCGATACTTGAAAACCCTGATCGTAAACCCTGCACCCCCCCCCCCGCCCCAATCTAACGATGAAACGTCCCGCTGTCTCAATGAGACTGTTGAGCAATATCCAGCCCCGTCAACTTTTGCGATGCTCTGCTAAGCTTGAAAGCTTGGTGTACAACCACCGCCTTGCTTTGAACCTTGTTTGCTCCCTCCGAAAGTGGTGAAAGTCTGCACCGACTCGAAACTCCCTGCCGAAGAGCCCAAACCCTCTACACGAAAGGACGTGTCACACTGCCAAGTGGACCTTTGAGTCAAGAAATGCAAGAGGCAAAACAAAACAAAAAGCGAAACGGAATGCCCTTGGACTGTATAAAACCCTGAGCTCTCGATGCTCTAGGATTAAATCTTGGATCTGGATCCTGAAATCCACAGTCCCAGCTAAAGTATCGACATGGACCCGTAACACAAAGTCCTACACTTGAAGACCCTCTTGTTACAATAGTTGCATACCCGACCCCAAGCCACGATCTTTGACGGGAAGTAGGCCTCCTACAGACATCTCAGGTTTAGGATTGAAAGCTCTAGGTTTGGAGTATGTTCTGAAACCTATGGCGGAGCCCGGAAAGCAGCCGAAAGAGGCTCTCCTACCCCAGGAAATTATGGCAAGAAGCCTCAAGCCCGGGTTTAGGGTTTAGGCTTTAGGGCTTACGGCATGGGTGTAGAGCTTGAGTTCGCGAGGATCTTTGAAGCTGGCCGGATTCGACACAGGTGCACAGGTGACGGTGGCCAGCTCCATCAAAGCAATTCAATACGTGAGCGCACGGCTGGGGGAGGCGCCGCAACTAGCCTTTGGGGTTGTGGGCTTTTTGGATCCCAAGCCTGTGCCATGCACTGCTTCGAAACCCTAAACCCTAAACCCTGAACATCCCTGAACCCTAGACCATTCATGTTGGTTCAGGGAAGGGTCGTGCAGTGCATGGTTGCAAGGGAAAGCTTGAAACTGCAAGCAAAGGAGCTACTCGGGACGATGATTCTCAGTAAAGGTTGTTCAGTTCAATCTAGGTAGATGCATGCATGCATGCATGCATGCATGCATGCATGCACAGGTTTTGCGTGTTTTTTTATGTACGCATGGCTTTATGTACTTATTTTTGCATGTTTGCATGCATGCGAGCACGGGTGTATGTGTGTTTGGGAATGTATACATGCACGGATTGATGGAATGATGTTTGTTTGGTTGCAGTTTTGATTAGTGATTCGTGTATGTATGCATGCATGCATCGATGCACNNACCTAGGTATGCATGCATGTATGCATCTGTGCACATTTTGTGTGAAGAATGCCTTTCAATAAAAGACCGTCTATGAGGTCTACAGCGCTGAGTCCGAAAGTCAACCAGCTCTCAACTCCTTAAACCCTTAACTCCACCAGACGCTGCCAACAAAAACGATGCAGGACGCTTCGGGTCAGCCAGAGCAAGGCAAGATGAGAAGAGCGAGATCTCGCGCCGACGTCAACGTCGAGGCCCCCCTTAAAGTCTCGGGGTTCATAGAGTCATAGAGTTCAGTGGCTAAAGTTTAGGGGTTTAGGATTGCAGGTTTCCGGGTTGGGATTTATGGTTGTTGGGCTTTTAAGGCGGTTACGGAGTTACGGTTCGGGATTGTGGGATTAAAATGTAAAGCTCGGAGCTTGGCTTTGTGGCCTGCAGAGTGCCGGTTGGTGGGNNTCAAATGAAGCAGGTGTTTGGGGACTTAGGGTTTGGGGTTTTAGGGTTTAGGGGTTTAGGGTTTGGACAGTAGTGGCTGAGTGTAATATGTGGCTACTTCCGAGTATGGCTGGGTGTGTACACTTTGTCTTTTTGCTTTAGCCCGGGTACCATAGGCAGTGGGTGCTAGAGTTCCATTGGTGGTTTCGGATGCTAGGGCCGTGTTGCATGTTCATGATTGATGTGCTTGCTGAAAAATAGACTCCAACTAAACAGAACCAAGCCTTGTGCCCGAAGTCGAAAATGCCCGGAACCCTGTGGTCATGAACAGATGACATCTGCGATCTATATTGCACCCAAATTATAGAATGTCATGGCCTAGGCCCTGAACTCATAACCCTAAACAGTGTGTCCGACTTGCAAGAGTCCAAACCAGTAAAACAGCTGGTTTGAGTCAGGGCGAGCTGGATCTGCGCGGCTTCCTCTGCCTCCGCCGCAGACTCGGAAGCTAATTTTGCGGTTTAGGTTGGCATTTGGGAGTGGGTTGCTACTGCTTACTACTACTACTACT
>CAJNJA010049920.1:10445-25177 GCA_905231915.1 Symbiodinium necroappetens
CTACTGCTACTGCTACTACTACCACGACGACTACTACTACTACTACTACTACTACTGCTAGTACTACTGCTGCTACTCGTCCTACTACTACTACTACGACGACGACGACTACTACTACTATTACTATTGCTTTTACTATTACTACTGTTTACTACGACGACGACGACGACGACGACGGCTACTACTACTGCTGCTGCTGCTGCACCTTCTGCTGCTGCTATGGCTTATTACTAGTAAAACGACGACGACTTTCTGAGGCGAGTGCCGCCAGAATTACTATTCGAGTATCAGGCCCAAGTTCGTGCAGCTTCGGGAGTATAGGCTAGAATAGGTGTGTGCGTGTGACAACTCCCGAATCGGCACTAGGGAGAACGAAAGTTGCGTTAAGACTTTGCATTAAGCTTGCATGGGAGCCTGAGGGCTCATCATACAGCTCAGGCCAACGAAGCTCTGTATGACGTAGCCAGGAGAACGTAGCTGCAGACCAGTTCCTGGGTGCTGTATGCGAAGCTGGATTGATCAACTTTCGATTGCATGAGTGGTTCATACGAGTGATTGCAAGTCTGAGAGTGCTTGTCGCCACCTGGATTACAGGTTGTTCTTAATTCATACTGGGAGTAGCGTAATGCCGTGAAGCCATCCCAGGACGACATGAGGAACCCACTGCAACTTGAGGTCGCCCTAAACTTCGACGACAAGCTGGGACATCACATTAGAACACTTCAGTGTGTGTGTGTGTGTGGGTGTGTGTGTGTGTGGGGCTCCTTGACCAAACGAGCCACGAAAGAGCCTCTGGTTCATGTCCCACCTCGTTCGACCATCAGTACGTGAGCATGCCGCATGCCCATACCTGCTGACCTAGACGAAGCCTAGGACTCCAACAACAGAGCGCCGTGAGCCCCGAGTGCAAAGCCTTCAGAAAGCTCCGTCTACCGTGTTCACACAGAGGTTCGGATCCTGATCTTCTTGACGAGGCAAATGCCAGCCGGATTTCGGGTGTAGGGTTTCGGGTCTAGGATTTGCCTAGGTTTTCGGTCGTAGATTTTGTGTCTAGGGCGGGCATGCAAATGATGGCTTAGGGGTTGCGGCTTCGTGGTTTGTGGGTTCAACGAACCACAACAACTACGACAGGCACCAGCAAAACCACGACGACGACGACGTGACGGCAACGGCGACGACCACAAGAGCAACAACAAGAAGAAGAATAACCACCACCAACAACAGCAGCAACAACAACAGCAACAGCAGCAACAGCAGCAACAGCAACGACCACGACAACGACAACAACCACACGAGCGATAACAGCGACAACAACGACAACAACAACAACAGCAGCAGCAGCAGCAACAGCAACAACAACGAGAACGACAATGACCACGCCAGCGACAACAACCACAGCAACAACGACGACGACGACGACGACAACAATAGCAGCAACAACAACCCTAAACCCTAAACCCTAAACCCTAAACCCTAAACCGTCAACAACAACAACAGCAACAACAACAACAGCAGCAACAACAGCAACAACAGCAACAACAGCAACAACAGCAGCAACAACAGCAACAGCAGCAACAGCAACAGCAAAAGCAACAGCAACAACAACAGCAACATCCACAACAACCACAACAACAACAACATCCACAACAACCACAACCACAACCACAACCACACCCACCGCCACAACCACAACAACAACAACAACGTCATAATAATAATAAGCATAAACATGAACATAACAGAAACATAAACATAAAATCAACATCAACATCAACATCAGCATCAGCATCAGCATCAGCAGCAGCAGCAACAACGACATTGCCAATAGCGACACCAGCTGCAGCAGCGACAGGGCGAGCGAGAGCAAGAGCAGCAAGCTGCAGCCAGAGCAACAGAAGCTTCAGCAGCAGCAGCAGCAGCAGCAGCAGCAGCAGCAGCAGCACCACCACCACCACCATCACCACCAACCATGACTTCTCCTCCTCCTCCTCCTCCTCCTCCTCCATGTCTCAAGAAGATCACCCTATGACCTAAGTAGGCTGACCCCCAAACCCCAAGTCCTGAAAGCCAAAATCGGGAACCCTAAACCCTAAACCCCCAAACCCCAAGCCCGAAACTCCTAAACCCTAAACCCCTAAACCCTAAACCCCTAAACCCTAAACCCTCAACCCTAAGCCAAAACCCGAAAGGCGCCTGATGATCTTGTGGTGACGCTGGCTGCTCTACGGAGGGCTTTGGAGGTCTGTGGCAGCTCCGAGGGTTTGAGGTCTAGGGCTTTAGGGTTTAGGGGAGTTATTTACGGGTTTAAGGTTTAGGGTGTAGGGCTTAGGGCTTAGGGGGGTTATTTGGGGTGTTAGGGTTAGGGTCTAGGGCTTTGGGTTTGAGGGGGTTATTTAGGGTTTAAGGTTTAGGGTCCTGGGCTTAGGGGGTTAGGGTCTGGCCTCTAGGGTTTCAGGGGGGTTATTTCGGGTAAATAAGTTTTAAGGTTTAGGGCCCAGGGTTTGGAGTATTTTAGAGTTCGAGTCCGTCACCACGTACGTATGTCTGTCTGTCTGTTTGTCTGTCTGTCTGTCTGTCTGTCTGTCTGTCGGTATGTATGTATGTATGTATGTATGTATGTATGTATGTGTGTATATATATATATATGATTTGTGCCGAGCGTGGGAAAGACATAAGGAGAGTCAAAAAGAGTGGGGGGGGGAGAGGTACTACACTCAGGCCCTGCGTAGCGCTAGCAGCAATCTGCCAGGTTCAGGTTCCTCTCCGCAATCCAGAGTTGAGTTGCAGGCAACACCTAGGCTGTGGGGCAGGTAGCCTACAGCATCTTCAGGCTGCTTCTCGGATTTCTGCCTAGTTTCATCATTGAACTATCAGAACCCCGTGCAAGAACCCTGAACCCATGGTAGAACCTTCCGAACATTCATCTGTTTGCCTGCAAGGGCCTTATGGTGTGATTAAGGCTTTGGGCTTTGATGCAGGCTGTTCGAAGCCTGGCTGCAGGGTTTGGCTATACTACGGTTATGGCTTCGGGTTTAGTGATTTGATTGAACAGCCCTGCCCTCGTTTTCATCCCCGTTGTAGGAAGAGTCCCTTCGAAAGAGTCGTCATATACCTACATTCGTCAATTGTGGCAACTCTTACTGTCCTGCAGCTTCACCGAACCGTACAGCCGATGATCCTAAATCCGGAAACATCTAAGCCGCATCTCGTCCACAGGAAGAATCAGACCAACACATGTTCGAGACGAATAAAGCCTGGCAGCCCAGAGACGGAGTTCAGGGTCAATGTAGATATAAGATAATATACTATAATATAATCTAAGATAATATAGTAGAATATAATATATTAATACTATATATGGCATTATTATTGTATATTATAATATAACATAATATAATATAATGACTTATAAGTTATAAGTACGCAAAGCCCCTTTGTTTCAATGGGCATAATCCCAAGAGGGTTCCACGAATGAGGCCTCAAGGGGCCTGCATTCTCTAACACTATATGTCGGAATCTTAAAGGAGATCTTGGGATTTTGGACCCTTTAAGCCCTTAACCCTAAGTCCAAAAACCCTAAACCCTAAACCCCAAATGCACCCTAATACCCTTCACCCTAGGTCCAAAAACCCTAAACCCTAACCCCCAAAAGGGCAAACTTTCCAGAGCCTCAGAGTCTCAGGGCTTGGGAGTTTTGGAGTTCTGGTTGATGAGTTTGGGGCCTTTGAACTTTGGGAGGTCGTGCTGTTGCTGGTGGTTGTGTTTCCTGGCGTTTAGGGGCGGTTTAGAGCTTAGGATTTCGCGAACTGTTTGAGAGTTTGGCCTTGGTGGGTTTCGGGCTGAAGGTGGCGCGTATGTGCGAGTACTCAGAGAATGTGTTCGCGTCCCCTGAGCCGAATCCTCTCTCCTTCACCCTTCGCCAGGAGGGCCCTGTGACGACACTCGTCATAATAGGGTTAGCGGTTAGCACTGGTGCTTGTGCTGAAGATTACGGCCGGTGGCGGCCATTGGAAGCATGGACATTGCAAGGCAGCCGGCGTTGTGAAGGTTAATTACTCAAGTTGCCCCGCCGCGGTGCCTGCTGCCATCATGCTGACTTGTTCGACGGCCCTTTGCTGAACAGTCTCAACCATACGAGTAGCTCTGCGATGTGAACCAACCATGCGGCTATGAAGGCTGGTATTGGGAATGATGAGCGCAAGCTCCAGGATTCGGGTGGCAACGTGGAAGGACCTTGAGCTGATGGTGACGACAGTGATAAGGACCCAGTGGTGATGATGATGGCCATGGTGATTACGATGCTTCTCTGGATGAGCACGATTACAGAGGTGATGGTAGCAAAAGGATGCAGATTGATAATGGTGATGATAATGATGATCATGGTGATGGTGGTGATGATGATGGTGGTGACTGCAGTCGTGAAATGACTGTTCTTTCGCTTGCTTGATTACAAGTCGTCGCTCGCCCCGGGTGACATGTTTGGATGTTGTGATACTGCTGCTGATGGTAACAGACTGCAGACCTGCATTACACCTGCACTGCATCAGGAAGTAGTGGTGTCGTTGAGAGATAGTTTTGTTCCCTTCAACATGTTTCTTTCGTTGTTGCTAATGTTTCGCTTTTCCGATTGCAGTATGTCCTCCTGCACCTTCACCACTTTAGGCCTCCATGCCCCATCCTGCCTGAGGCCAAGTTCAACCAGAGGCAAAGGCAAGCCTACCTCACGGAGGCCTTTCCAAAGGGGTTTAGGGTTTACGGTATGGCTTAATTAATCTGTGGATGGAGTCGATAGCCCTTAGTGCTCTTAGAAGCTGTTTCTATTTCTCTAGCATAATACAACCCCAAAAGATGATTCACAAAGCCATTGTTTTCGCCATTATTTTCCTCAGGGCAGCTACGTAGCCGGCTGCTCTCCCTTCGAAGGAGCGCAGGAGATTGAGTTCTGAGGTCTCCAAATCTCCATGTGCGACTTTTACTCTGTGATGAACAAGAACTCCATCTTCTCTGAGGGCCTTCCAAGAAGCATCCAAAAGGGGTGGCATGAAACCCGGGGGGTCTACTTTCGAACTTTGAGGCTTTGGTGCTTGAGATCTGCTGTTCAGCAGTCTCCTTGTTTGGTTCATTCCGGTCAGGCGAAGTACGGTTGATGATATAAATCCTGCATTACGCATAAAAACAGGAATATGCTGAATATACCTAGTTCCCATAGTTTAGGGTCCTTAAGGTAATGCAGGATTGATATCATCAACAGTAGGTAACCTCGTAGCCTTTACAGGCTGGGAGGTCTTCAGGTGCTCAAAAATTCTTTTTGTTTTTTGCGGTCAGCATTGGGTCGCCGTCCTGCCCTTCAACCACTTATACTACAGTAGTACTTTGTCAAAGGCGATCCTACTAAACCGTTATCAGGAGAAGTTTTCCTGGCTCTTTTTTTCGAAAACGCCTCAACCCAAGTCTCGGTGGGTTAGGAGCCTCCGGTCAGAAATCTTTTTGGGGGCATCCGGTGCATCTTCGGGCTTTGCAGTTTCGTAGGCTTTCAGAAGTCGTTTCATCTATGCGAACCTGAAACCCAACGAGGCCGAATCTCCCCTACACTCCACCATCTCTTTAGCCCCCATCCTAACAAACTCTACACCCGAAACATGCCTAAACCCAACAACACCGAGGCGCGGCCCCCCAAAGCCCCCAAGAAAGCGCCGCATGTAGGGGCCTTCAGAATGTTAGAATCGGGATTTGGTGATTGGGGGGGTTTATAAGATAATAGTATGGTTTATGCAGTAGGAAAGTTTATAGTTCTTTAGCCTTCAGCACGACCCTGATCAGGGACTAGACGTGGGCATTGTGCTGGTGATCGCGGTGAATGCTATCGTGATCGGTATCGGAGCCTCAGTCGTCAAGCCCTAAAACCCTAAACCCTAAATCACTAGCTACTAAACCTTACAAGCTGCTTTTGCGCGCGTCAGCCTGGGTCCGAGTTTAAGCGCCGAGACCCGAGCCTGAAACTCTAAACTGAATTATGAGGGAGGCAAAGCCTGCTATAAGGGTTCAGGATTTAGGGTTTAGGGTTTATAAGAGTTTAGGGTTCAGGGTTTTTTGGGTTTAGGGTTTAGGGTTGTGAGGGATCCCGGTACGGGGGAACTGTGGTCACCCTGCTACGCTCATGGCCTCTCTGCCACCTGGGGAGTAAAGATGGACCCCCGAGCCGCCAGCATTCATGTTCTGTTGGGTTCTGTTAAGTAAGGGTTTGTTTAAGGTTTCTACCGGGGTTGGGGTCCAGTAATCCAGTTCGGTTTTGGGCAAGAAAACCTCGTTTACCTCGTTTGAACCCTAAACTCGAATTTAGAATGGTTGGTGTGGGACGACACGCTGACACAAGCGCACGGTAAGTGGGTGCACCTCCATTCCCAAGGAAGCGCACCCACCGAACGCACTTTGCAGCCTCATCCATAACCACCCCTTACCCCTATACCCGCCTAAAGCCCTGAAGCTTAACGCTTTATAAAACCTACAGCACCTACAGCCCTCAAGCCCTAAAGCCGCTAAAACCTGTAGCACCCCACGCCCTAAAGCGGTAAAGCCTAACAGCCTCAAGCCCTGAAGCCCTAAAGCCTGACACCCTGGAGCCCTAAAGCCTAACACCCTACAGCCCTAAGCCCCTAAACCCTAAACCGAAACCCTAAACCCTAAACCCTAAACCGAAACCCTGAAACTCTGACCGGTAGTGAGAAAAGCCCCATAGGCTCCTCAGTACTGTTAGAGGGGGGGGGATACTTTCCCAAATCATAATACCTGGACCTACCCAAAACCCTACTTTTTTGTAGGGTCCCTTTAAATCCCATATATTAGGGTTTACCAGAAGAACCCTACAATAAAAAGTAGGGTTTGGCAGTTTAAGGTATATTTAAATCCCATATATTAGGGTTTACCATAAGAACCCTACCAAAAAGGTAGGGTTTGGGTAGTTGACGGTATTTTAATCCCTAATCCTTCCTGCAGACCAGGAGCGGACAATCCACAGCACATCATGACCTGGGAGATCTTAGAGGTTGTCCCTTGGCTACAGTTTAAGGGTTTAGTGTTTAAGGTTTAGGGGTTAGGGTTTAGGTTTAGGGTTTAGGGCTTCGGGTGTAGGGGTTATTTTTGGTTTTGGGTTTTGGGTTGAACCCCTCTTCAAAAGCTAGAGAGCCTGATGAAATCATACAGAGAAGACCTCGTTCAAAAAGGCTGCAGGGTCTAGATTAGGGGTTTAGGGCAGTCTTCAGACTTCTGGGGGTGTAGAGTCGTTCAGGGTTTAGGCTCTGAAATTCGGGGATTAGGGTTTGGACTTTACTGACCATTCTTGCAGTCGTTCTTCGGCTTCTTACATTGATCTTAGAGACTGTGGGTCTAGGGTTTAGCGTTTAAGCTAGGGGCCGTAACGATTAGAATAGGGTCTTGGGGCCCAGTATACTCTGATTTTCTGTCTTACCACCCAAGGTTAGTATAGGCAGTTATTGAGGCCCCTACATGATAGGTTCAGGGCATTCGAAATTTGCTGTTAAGGGATGTATAGGGTTGGCGCTTTGGTGTAGTTGACTCTTTGAAGTTTTGCCTTATCAACTTCATCCCCGAGAGTTTAGGAGGAGTTGAGGGTGGTCATGGCTTGCATTTGTGTTGGGGTATGTGGGTTTTAGTCCGACGAAGCCCAGGTTTTCTTCCTGATCTACCTGGCGGAGTGTATCGTGAAAAACCTTTGGTGGGGAATCAAGATTTACTTCTGCCCCTCGGCTGCCCTGAGGGGAGTTCAGGGCTGGGAGGTCTCACGGCCTGGACACAAAGTGCGGTTTAGGGTTCATAAACGTCTAAACCCTAAACCCTGAACCCCAAGCCCTGTGCGGAATTTTGGCAAACAAACTGTGATTTTGACAAAATTCCGCGAAAAAACACTGGTTTGCGGCCAGAACCACGAAAAAGCACGTTTTGTTTTTTTATGCTGTACGGATTTTTGGCAACAAACCATGATTTTGCCAAACTTCCGCGGCCACATCTTGCTGCGAGATCGGCCACCAGCCCAATCTAAAAAACACACGTTGTACGAACGTAGCAAAATCCTGCTGTGATTATGGAAAAAACCGTGATTTTGCCAAATTCCGCGAAACCCAAAAACGTTTAAACATAAAAAGGTCGAGAGTGTTTACGGGTTTAGGGTTTCGTTGCAAAAGGGTTTAGGGATTTGGGGTTTTCGGCTCGCTGGTTCGGGCCTTTCGGCTGATGGTTGAAGGCTGCGGGTTTCGGGTGGCAGAGAAGGCGCGGCTTTTATTGTTTTCGTCGGTCCGTAGTTGGGCTTTGTAATAAAGGGTAGGGGGGTTCCTGGTTGAAGATAACCGACGACCTGATCCAGAAGAGCCTTGCGCTCAAGGGTTTTTTTCGGCCAAAACACCCTGAGAAACCCTCTTGGGTTTAGGGTTCAGGGTTCAGGCTTCAGGGTTTAGGGTTCAGGGTTGAGGGTTCAGGGTTCAGGGCTTGGGTTTCAGGGTTTAGGGTTCAGGGTTTAGGGTTGAGGTTGCAAGCGTAGACCTTGAGCGACGGCTTAGGCTTGCAGGAGGCTTAGGGTCAGTAAAGCTCTGAGCAGTTGAAGATACTCTCCCTTACGATTCATATATATATATATATATCTATCTATATCTTTTAACATCTAAGATAGATACAATAACTTCAGTTCCATCACCAAACTCGTTGTCAAGCTATCAAGCCCTCTATATTCTCTAACCCCTTTGGGACCCTTGCAAGAGGCTTTAAAGGACCCTTCAAGGAACCTTAGTCTAATTCTCAAGGCCCCCCCCCCCGCCCATATTCGGGGTTGAGGTTGAGGTTTAATTAAGTATGGTTGTAACTAGGATAACCCCACTTAGGGGACTTGTACCCCCAAGAGCCCTTAAGCCGGCAGAGCAGCGCTGAATTTGAGATCTGAAGATACTTTCATTCGATGGTTTCGGGGATCAGCCGTCTGTTTGCAACACTCGTATTCAGAACCCAAGTTGTGAACCCTAGGCGAAGCATCCCCGACACTGTTTCGTTGCAGTTGCCACCTGGGTGATGCGAACCTGAGAGTGTGAGCGCCAAATCACTAAACCTTAACCCTGTAGCCCTAAGCCCTGAACTCTGACGCTGTATGCCATGCCTGCTTTGAGCGAGTGTGTGAGTCGAAGCCCTGAACTGACAACCCTGAACAAAAGCGCCAAAACCTAAAGCCTAAACCCTAAACCCTAAACCCTAACCTCGAGGTGGTCCTGACTTGTCATGGAACTTATTCGACTTCGGGTGCCTTTTGGTGTCCGCAGCAGCCGCTTGGACTTTGTTTGGGTACAAGGGAGAGCTAGGATTGGAGTTTTGGGTTCAGGCATTGAGCCTTCAGGGTTTCGGGGGGTTTTAGGGGTGTAGGGGGGTTTAGGGGGTTTAGGAGGTTTAGGGTTTAGGGTTTTGGGGCTCGAGTCCGTGCTCAAAAAGGGGTTTAGGGGTTTTAGGGTTTAGGGTTATCGGTCCTAGGGTTCAGGGATCAAGGTCTTCTGTTCTGGTGTTTGGCTCTGGATGTTCGGGGCGACTTTTGGTGGCTTTGGAGGGTCTTCCTCGGAGGCTTAGGGCTTAGCCTTTAGGGTTTAATTAGCTGTTTAGGGGTTTAGGGTTTTAGCTATTTAGGATTTAGGGCTTAGGGCTTAGGGCTTAGGGCAGGAAGGCGCTGGCAGGTGCAAGCTGATTCTCGGCAGAATCCCAGCTAGTGATACTTGTGACGCCAAACAGAAGTTAATAACCGAAGAGCCACAACCCTAAACCTTAAGCCTGAACCCGCAAATAAAGCTGTAAACCAGACATGTGCTGGAGTGGATCGAGTGGCTGTGTGGGGTGTAGGGGAGTGTTTACGAGCTTGGGTAGGCCATGCGTGGTAGGATCCTCGTTGAATACCCTGAAGGCGGGCCCCTAAAACCGCGGGTTTCGATGGTTCGCTCGGCTTGGCTTATGTTGCAAGTACAGTACTGACATCAGTACCCTGAAGTTACCCTGTCACGTGATACCCCGGAACTTGAAGACTCCGGACCTAATTAATAGAACTCCATGACTTCATACCCTGTAGATATTTTTTAAAGCTCGCGCACTCCACCACCCAACAAACGGTTTTCAAAGGCAGATAAATTCCTTGGCAAATCGCGCGCCTTAAAATCCGAGGAGCTGGCCGTGAAGATCATTTTCGGCCTTGACGGCCAGAGTGCTGTAAACCTTCTAAAGGCCCCTTCTGGGTTTCAGGGTTTAGGGTCTCAGAATGTAGGCATACAGCATTGGAGCGAGGTCATGATTTGACCTGGCCGGCTTTATTCAAGTGCTGCTGTACCGGATAGTTGCAATTGTAAGGGTTGCGACCTATGCTTATGCAATATGCAGACGACCCATGGGAAGCATGGCCAAGTGCTTCGACGTTTGGTACACATCGCCAGGTCATTACGGAGGCCCATGTGATGATTTTGTGTTTCAGGCCTTAGCTGTATGTCTCTTGGCCCAAATCCCAAGCATTCAGTGTCACAGTTTTCGCTTCGAGGTCAAGTCATGAGCTTTTGTTGGGCTCTTAGCCAATAGCACTGGCAGCTAGCAGCAAGGAAATGATCGAGTGGCTACTCACATCTGTGATGGCAACGCTAAAGCCGATTGAAGCACTCCTACATACATAGCTACATGCAAACACTCATGGAAGTGCATAGGATACATACAGAACATACATAATTCAGTTTTTAGCCCCCACACACACAGATATATATATATATATATGTATGTATAAGTACATGCACGCATGCATACATACGTATACATAGGAGGTACATATAAGTACATACGTACACATACATTGTCACATACATACAGACATACATACGCAGACGCGTACATACATAGAGACAGTGGTATAGATGCATTTGATTGCACTGCATTGTGCGGCATACATAAAACCCTATAGCCCGAAGGGTCTAAGTACCATCATAGCAGGTACTTACTAGGTATGTGGGCCCCCAAAAGTATATACTATACTATTACTTGGACTTTTTGGGTAAAGTCCCAAGCCGAGAACCGTACGGCCTTGCCTCCGAAGGTGCTTCGGCTGGCCAGACTGTTCCGCCTGGTCCGAATCATGCGCTTCAAGATGTTCAAGGTCCCTGTAGGGTTTAGGGATTCTAGAGTTCAGGGGGGTCTGCTAGTTCTGGTGGGTCCCACTGGGAAAAACTGAAGAAAATGGTTAAGGTTATCACATGTGGTGCATTTTGTTCATCTAGTTAAGCACTATGGTTCAACAGTTAAAGACCCTCATCGAGCCTCGACTCCACCATATTTTTCATCTGGAAGGCTGAATGATGCTGAATAATGCTTTCCCTTAGAGGTCTATTTCATACTAATTGTTCAATGCTATACTAGAAGATATACTCCGCAACCTTGTTCTAATTATTTTTAATTAGTAAAACACCTATATTACGTCCATAAATCTGTACAGTAGAACCCTTAACGTAATCTTTTTCAAGAAATTCTTCAATTCACCCTGTTGACATATAGAGCTTCGAAGGAACCCGTCCGCCTTCTAAAGGTCTAAACGAGCTGAAGCACATGGCTTTACTTGAATATACGTTTTACAGGAACCCTTGCATCACCTAGAACCCTTAAAGGAGCTCTTCTGCTTCCTACAGCAGCTGAAGCTCATGGCTATGTTTGAATGTACGGTTTAAAGGAACCCTTATGCAATAGAGAACCCTTGATGCAACCCTTCTGCCTCCTAAAGGAGCGCCATGCTTGATTATACGCTTTCTGGAACCCTTAAGTAACATAAACACTTAAACGAACATCTTTGCCTCCTGAAGGAGCTGAAGCTCATGGCTATGGGCTTGCTTTCCGGAATCCGAGCCCTGTCTTGGGCCATCGTCCTGCTGATGGCCCCCTGCCTCGACCAAATAGCACCACAACGGTTACCATAAGGTCACTTCGGGTATTAAGAGGACATAAAGCGGTAATTTGTATAAGGTTACATAGATATGCTTATGGCTACCTGCCCCGACCTAGTAGGGAGACTGTATGGTGCGGTATGTAGGCTAGAATATAACAGGTCAGACACCGAGTAACTAATGAGGTCAAGATATAGCATTGGCTAGGGCTTCAGGCTAAAGTGTCAGTTTGGAAAGAGTTTAGGGCTGAAAGGTCTTATGGGCCATGGGGCGGTTCTTAGTATTACGCTCTTTGTGGCTCAGCCGCTCGGCTTCATGAGTTCATTTGTGCGTCTGTTCTTCTTACAATCTCACCAGAAATCGCATACATCGGAATGCTTGTCTTGCACAGTTACATATGCCACAGGGAAACCATAACAGCAGCAACTTTGGAAACTGTACGGTGGACGCAGTATCATAGAGTCATAGATCATTTATATGACTTTCATGGTTTATCCTTTGCTGTCCGGTCCGGTGTTGATACATGCGCTTGCCTTCTAACCCTGGCCGCAATGGCTACTCGATGATTCTGAAAATCATCATGAGATTGACGGTTGTGCTGCTGGTGTGCGTCCGGCTGATGATGTTGATGACGATGATGATGATGATGATGATGCTGATTAGACTGTTCTCGTGCTGTGCGTCCGTTTTGAATTTGCCGTCGTTCGTGGCTGGTGCTGTGAATGTGAGCCGGACGAGGACGAGCACTGCGACTAATATCGTTTGAATTTGGTGATTGGACCTCGGTACTGCGATGTTGAAAAGCACGCCAGATCTATAAGTTCGAAATCCCTCGTTTCTCGGGTAGTGCCCCGATACCAGGTTCCAGCTTGTGTGGAAAGCGGCCTACGGAAATTCGGAGTTCAGGACTGAGCCTCTAGGGCAGTAGGCTAGGGGTTTACGGCTTAAGGTTGTCGTTTTCCCGCTAAGCGGATAAAAGGAAAGGTACCGTGCACCACAGAAAATCCGGCCTATCGATGCAGTCTGATCCCGTGGCCGAGCTGACAGGCTGACAGGAAGCCCAGAGCTAACCGCCTCAGAGCCTTGCGGGGTAGCACATGTACCCAGAAAACCCAATGCACCTTAGTTCAGGAATATACTTTATTATAAGAGCCTTATATAATATTATAAGGTATATTCCTTAATTAAGGGGTCTTGGGTTCTCTGGGTAGTTGATGAGGCATCTAGGGACGCTTGAAGCTTAATTCGGGCTTCGACCGTTGGTCCGTCCTTGTCCAAGCTTTTCCTCCGAAAACCGCTGGTTCTGAAGTCACAACTACCCATAGGCTCCAAAGTAGTTCCGTTTTGGGGGATTACCTGATAGGATCTTAAAAATAAACCACAAAGAGGAACTACTTTGGAGCCTATGGGCACAGCAAAGCTTAGGTGGTGATCTACACGATCAGCATCATCACAAAAGTGCTTTATGGCGACCACTTCGAGGAGTTTAGCACCGTGCCAGCCGGAAGCCCAGGTTGATGCACTGTAGCCACGATCTCCTAGCGTCGACGACTCCGCAGGAGCTTTGAAACCCAAGAAATGGGAGTGTCAGAAACCACGGGCTTAAATGTATATGTAGTTCACACGTATGTGTATATGACAAGCATGCAGAAGTCTGGCTAGATTCCGAACGGTGTGCCACCAAAGACGACAGTACGAAGACAACGCACACGAAGTCCTGTTGTCGTTGAGTTTTTTTGTGCGGGTCTATGTCCTGGTCGTGGTCGTGGCCGTTCCGGGATCGGTCGTCGCGGTCGTCATTGTCTCGTCGTCGGTCTTGCCGTCACAGCCGTAGTCGTAGTCGTGGCTGTGGTCGCAAACGGTAGTTGGAGCTGTGGCAGTGGTGGTGGTACTGCTGCTGCTGCATTCAGGGTTTCGTTCATCTCCGCCCGTTGCTCAGAATGGCATGTTCACGCTCTTCCGCTGCTTCACCGAAGCCTGCGAAGACTACGATGGCAATCCGCTGCCGGAGCAGATGTACATCTTGCATCTTGTCTGCACTTACTGCGCACTGCAAACCTTCGTCCCTACATTCCCTACATGATTGGCCTGAAGTTCTTAGCCAAGCTTCTTTTCTCGTTGCAAGTACATTGCGCTTGGCTCGCTCGAGTTTGCGGGCGGCAGATCAAGTTTCCTAGAGCGCCCCAAACTTATGTAGCCTTAGTATTGCCGGACATGGCGTTTCAGCTCATCAGAAGCCTATTCTACGAAGTGTTTTAGGGCTCCTCATCAAAAACCTCTAACTCTGTATCCTAAACCTGCCTTGTGCGAGCGTGCGAGTGGGAACCCGAAACTGTATTTTGGTGGATCCCAGGTTTCAGTAAGGGGATTGTGAACCAGGGTTTCAGGTAGGAGACCCCCACTATTTGTTGGGGTTTAGGGTGTAGGGTCCTGGGTTTACAGGTGTCTGAGATTCTAACTTCGTCCGAGTTCTCGAAGCCGGAGGAGGGATTGTCTTTAGAGTTGGGTGTTGGCTGGATCTTCTGTGTTCGTCGTTGCAGGTCCGGTCTCAGTTGTTCAAGGAGCAAGTAATCGAGCCGTAAAACTCAAGCCGCAACACCCAGCTAAAATTCCTCCCTGGATTTCTGGATGGATCCTAAACCCAAAACCCTAAACCCTATACTCCCTAAACCCAAAACCCTAAACTCAAATTTCGAGCAACTTGCCAAGGGGAGGCGCTCCTGGATTCAACGCTTCGACTCCGCCCGGGGCCTCAGATGGTAGATGGCGGTTTAGGGTTTAGGGTTT
>CAJNJA010049931.1:167-25734 GCA_905231915.1 Symbiodinium necroappetens
CGACCTCGTCCGCGCTCAGAAGTGAAGATGGGCAGTGAATTACACGTATGCCCGACCTTCGAGTCGGACGTGCCACATGTAGTTTGGTGGATGGAGACTTTCTAACACGAGATGAGGTTCTCGAAGATCCAGGTCCTGTTTTGTGACAGATTGCTGATGCGTCATCATTCCTTTGATCGTCTCGTAGCTTTGATCTTCGGGTTCCGGGTCTCGGAATCAGATCCCGTCAATGTCCTAGGGGCACCTGAAAAGAGCCTTCCGCTCGCTGGGTGCCAATGCCGTAGAGCAGCGAGAAACTCGCTCGCATCGTTTGCCTGAGTCACTGATCGCCCAAAAAAGCGTATGAGAGAGGACATGCAAGCTGCAGCATGACATCTGTGGCTATGTGCCGAAGCAGCTTCACCGAAGCACAAAGGTGAGGTCGTCAGCCCAGGCGCTTTTGCACCCCTGCATTCACCAATTTGCATTGCTGCGAGGCCACACGAGGGGCTGCAAAGACCTCCGCGGCCTCGTGTAGAAGTGTGCCTGTGCACATGGCAGAGAGGAGAAAGAGCAGTCCTGAGCGTGGGGCAAGGCCTATGGTGGACATTCCTACCCAGAGTCTGCACGACCTGTTCGGAAGGTGAGACGGCCTCTGCTGAAGCTAAATGGCTCAATAGGTACTGAACACAGAGTAATTAAGTCATGCTTGTTGTGATCGACATAGTGGTCTTCCCGAAGCAACCTCGAGAGCATCGGTTTAGGGGCGATGGCGAACACCACGTGGCTTTCTCCCTCGATCCTTCGGCTCAGCTTCCAAGAATCACCCTTGGACAGTCAACTCAGGGCGTTTGCCCTGCAGCAGTGGAAGTCAGATCCCACCGGATTGTCTCGAAGCAACCGTGGTGGATGGCACAGCAAGTATCTCTGCATGCGGGATGCCGAGAGCCTGTCTGGTCTGTATGAACGCGTCATCAGAGCTGCGGCGACTTTCTTGGAAGCTGGAACAGCGGTTCGTACCTATGTCGGGTCCAAAAAAGTACACGTTGCCGCACTGTGGGCAAACGTTAACCGGCCAGAAGATCTCAATGTGCCGCATCAGCATGCAGCGGATGGCGCGCATGGGGAGTCGGTGCCTTTGATTTCCGCTGTCTACTTCCCAAACCAGGGTGCAGTCAGCGGCTGCATCGCCAGACTGCAATTTCCAGGGCATGCCTGCACACCGAACTCCAGCAAGGATTGCAGCATCGATCCGCGCCCTGGCACCTTGGTGCTGTTTCCGGCTTCATCTCTGCACAGCGTGGAAGCATGCGACGCCGAGCTTAGCCAGAGTGCAAGCCAACCTGAAGCAATTCGGGTTTCAATCGCCTTCAACCTGCTAGCCCGAGAGTTGTCGGACGATTTATATGCACACGCTGCATCAGGGGACCTGTCCAGCATGGAGTCGCAGCTTCAGAAGGCCAACATAGATTCACAAGACGGGCTGGGTTTCACTGCATTGCACCACGCCGCAGAGAGTGGGCACCTTTCCATGGTCGATCTTCTTTTGGAGCGGCGTGCAAGCCCGCTGGTCTTGTCCAACAACGGCTCCCTTCCACTTCATCTTGCCCTGGCTTCGGAGGCTACGTCTGTAGCCTACCGGCTGCTTGAATCGGCGCCTGCATCTGCTTCTCAGGCAGGCGGTGCTGCTGGCAGTATGGCGATCCACAGTGCTGCTGGACAGGGAGACGTGACTCTTCTCGACCATCTGCTTGAAATGCGGGCAGGGTTGCAATCAAAGCAGGCTGACGGTAGTACGCCGCTGCATCTTGCAGTGCAGAACGGTCACACTCAGGTGGTGGCCTTCATTCTGCAGCAGGGAAGGGAAGGCCACAGCGGCCTGGTGACAGCCAGAGATGAGCGAGGACTTCAACCGGCACATGAGGCTGCCAGAGGTGGCTTGCTCCCCATCCTCTCAGAGCTTCTGTCTGCGAGGGCTGAGCCCAATGCCAAAGATGATGAAGGGCACTCCTTGCTGTATTGGGCAACTTACGGTGGCCACCGAGGGGTGCTAGAAGGCCTCTTGCAAGCTCGGGCCGAGATCGAGATCCCTGAGCCGGCTGCAGAAAGCTCCAAGAGAGGGGAGGCCATGGCCAACTACTTGGCTGCAGCCTTGGTGGGTCCGAAGCCGAGCAGTGCCCAGACATGCCCAGACCTCTGAGCTCTTCCGTCGAGTCCCGGTGGTTCCTCAGATGTCCTCTGAGGTTCTGGGAGCGATCCACAGATTCAGACGGGCGAGCTGAGCCTGATGCATGTTGCTGCTGCTGCAGGTCACATAAGAGTGGCCCAGGCGTTACGGGGGATGGAGATGTCACCTGCCGCGGCTGCCTCCTCTTCGAAGCTGCAGCCGCTGCACTTAGCCGCAGCCGGAGCTCATGTGGCGATGCTTGGATGGCTGCTGCTTGCTCGCGGGCAAGTTGATGCCCGTGCCAGAGGCGACCTGTGCCCTATTCACTTGGCATCGCTGGACGGACACCTGCAGGCAGGTGCGGCAAGCTCGGGGCAAGAACAGCAGGTAAATGCAGGTCTGGAGTCTAGATGTACGCCCTGCATCAGGCTTTGGAGGCCTTGCTGTCATTTCGCGCTTCACCGAATGCCGTGGACACTGGGCCACAGACATGCTTTGCCCGTGCTCGCGATTTGAGGGCTGCCATTCCTTCCTCGGCCAAGGCAACTGACGGCAGCCGCCCACTGCATGTGGCTGCCTCGCGGGGGCACCAGGACCAGCGCAAAGAAAGCGCCATCAGTCCCTACCCATAGGCCCCTAAGTAGTTCCTTTTTAGAATCCTATAAGGTAATCCCAAAAAGGAACTACTTAGGGGCCTATGGGTAAACCCTGAACCCCTGCCTGCCACGCACCAGCGTGACGTTCGAACTCTCAAAGGCTGTGGGGTTCCCTGACCTGTATGACGGAGTAGTGACCGCAAATGCTGAGGGTGAATACGTGGCAGTTTATTTTTTAGTTTGCTTCTGCGGTGTTGGGGGGGGGGGGGTGTTTAGGGGTGGGGGGTGAAGCACCGAATGCTACACATCCAGGTGCCTGAAGGTTCAGGCAGAGTACTGATCTACAGCTGTGCGCCTGTAGCAAACCGGGACACCTGCTTTTGCCTGTGCTCCTGTACGCTTTTCGATTGGATACACGCCCAGGTTACATCGCAGGGGGTGGGGTGGGGAGGGGGGCTGGTTTCGTTCTGTCTGACGACGTCCATTACCGAGAAGTCCTAGGAGTAGCAGCGCTACTGTTTGTACTTTTCAGTTCTGCTGCATTGACCACTATTGCTATGCTGCTGCTGCTGCAGCTGCCACTGCCACTGCTGCTGCACCTGTACTGCATGGTCTTACAAACCATATACTCTCTAGTCAGTTTTCGATTGCAGACCAAGATGCCTACGCTGAAGCCCATGTCAGACTGAGCAATGACCAGGAGGCAGCGAGACTCCTGATCCTCGGCTCAGATGACTCTTGTGGGAAGAGAGACATGTAGCACAGTATAATACGATACCCTTTGGAAAGAGATAAGAATCGATAGGCTAGCAAGTAAAATTTAGCGCAGTATATCAAACTAATACAATTTAGTACATGTAGAATACAGAGAAACATAGTTACTATGATGTGCTTTGGTATACTAGACGCAGCACAATATACCAGCCGCTGCTTTTGGTATACCAGGTTTTTCCTCAGCAAATTACATAGACTATATCGCAAAGAGATATCCTGATCCTTTGATCCCTTGATAAAAAAGCATGCGAAATGCTACAGTATTCGGAGTATACTATGGGTTATAATACCATATGGTCATAGATCGTAGTATGTTTTGGAGTCGAAGCCGCAAAGCCCGCCTGGAGTGTTCGAGTCCTGGCCCCGGAATCCTAAAACACCCTGCAGCCCTAAACCTGATCACCCTCAATCCCCAGAATATATGTCATGATATGAGAAAGCGTGCATTAGACGTTGTTTTTCTTGTATGAAGGCAATCCAGCTGTAGTTATGTACGCCGCATGTTAGCCCTCCACAGGCCTTGAGAAGACCTAGAAGCCTTATCTGCGAATCCCAAGACACATATTGCAAAAATCTAGTACCATATATTTCAGCATACTATTATATAGCACAGTATCATCGTGTATGTGCTGTGGTATACTATAGTATGCCATATAAAGTGTAACATAGGATATAGTATATTTTAACAACGGCAGCAGTTTCTTGGCCAAGGCTCCGTGCTCGAGCCGTCGTGGGAGCAGCCTTGCGGAACAAGGAGACGGCGGTGGATAGGGCCACCAAGGCAATAGCTGTGCTTCGGGGTTTTCGAAAAGGTTTGGGGTTGGGAGCTTCAAAGTTTAATTAGGGGGGTTTCTTCAAAGTGGCCGGCCCCAGACCGTGACTCAAAAAAGGAGGTTGAGGTTTTAAAGTTTTAGAGTCTAGGGTGAAATCTGAAAGGACAAGGCCTCAGGCAAGGCTTGGGCTTCAGGGGGTTTGGGGTCTAGGTTTAAGGATTGAGGGGTGTAGGGATTCAGCTTCATTTCGGCTGAGGGGCTTTGAGTGTAGGCCTTTGGGCTCACTTGAGTCCTCAACAATTTTTTGATGCTGGTATGATTCGTTTTACATGCGGTGTTCTGATTGGCCCAGTCTCTACCAGCAACATGCTTCGTAGTGTTGGGTCAGGGCTGTGCATGAAAAGAAGCTTCTCGCAATCCCAAGTGTTGCCTTTCCTGTCCCTGAGGCCCGCACACCAGGTCAGACCTCCACATGAAGCCGGGTAGAGTAACACCGTTCACACCAGGAGAAGTCACCGACACAGTTGGAACCTGCCGGGTTCGAAGCAGATGATGTGCACGCGTGATCAGCAGAGTATGAAGGTGGATGCATGGACATAGCCAAAGTGAGCGAGGGAGGTTACAATCGAACAGCAGTAGCAACAACAATAGTAGCAATAGCACAGCATCAGGATAGATCAGGATGGGATAGCTTAGCATAGCACAGCATATCGTCCCGTCCCGTTGGCTCAGGCAGGCCATGTTTCAGTGGCTGCCCTTCTCGGTGAAGCGGAAAGCATGAAACAGACAAAGCTTGACGAGCTTTGAGAGCTGGAAATGGCCGTGGCAATTCGAAGTCGTGGGGGAACTGACCGTCCATGTGTGCAGTGCCTGTTCGACCGACCGCTGCGTTGTTCAGCTCTGCTGAACCCAGCCAGCCAACAGGCACATACTGTACAGGTGTGCTGCAAGTTTAGGCTGCACATCCCGTTCTTCGCACGACAGATGGGCGCTCTTGCCTTCAGAATCTTCACTTGTAAAGCCATGTAAGTCGCTTCCAGATTCCAGACTTAAGACGAAGTGTAGACTTGAAGCTATTGCGCTTTTCCTGCCATGGATGCTGACGTTCCTGCTATTCCTGTGGTAGAAGTTGTGCCTCCACGATTTGACGTAGAGACGGAAAGGCCACTCAGCTGACCTTGGGAAAACCCGCCTTGATTCACTAGTTGAGACTAGTGCGTCTCTGGAAGACCGACAGTAGTTAAACCATAGTCTGCTTTGCCAGCTACCGAAAACGTTGGTGGGACTCTGTTCGTGATTGCCGTCTTGTTAGCAGTGCCTGCCTGAATGAGTGGAAGCTGAGATCGTCGGCTGGACATGTGTGCCACAGCTTGAGCTACTGGTTGACCTAACATGAGGCACCTGCTGTCTGACTACCTGGAAGAGCATGGATATGCAGCAGCCTGGCTTAACTCTGCAACAGCCGTTCCGGCTGTGTTCTGTGTTTAGTTACAGCTGTTGCAATCAAGAAGCTTGCCCGGAGCCTCGAACAAGCGATGCGGAGGTTGTGGCCAATGTTGCTGATGATGCAGAGTTAGCGACAGCTCGATCCTTGATGTGGGATTTCCTCGAGGAGCGGCTTCAGCGGATTCTGCTTTCCAGCACAGTAAGTCCTGCAAGGTCCCCTTACTATTTAGGGTACTGTATCAGGGTCCCCCTACTATTTAAGGTACTATATTAGGGCCTAGGGCTATTAGGGCCTGCTAGGTTTCGAGGTGTCCAGGAGCCGTTATTGCGTGCCAGCTAGAGACGTGCAGACGTTGTGTTTGCAGCTGCGCTGCCTCCTTCGCAAGGCCTTGCCGCGCACACGGGTACGGCGTGACGATGTGCGGACGTGGGATGATAAGTTCCGTGTTTCAGTTGGGCAGGATAGTACGGCCATCTTTCTCATGTTCATGCTTGTGTTTTGGGATTCTGGACAAGATGAGGTATGACTGGATCCCGAATCCTGCCAACGGGATCGTGCACGGTTTCGGATTTGGCCAGTCTGACTTCATGTGGCATTTGCGACTGCTTCCACGTGTCAAGGCATGTGTGCTTGCATGCATTCTGACTTTGTTTGTCTTGGCAGGCTCATGGGTAGGCTACACCTGCGCAAAGGTTTGACTACACCTGCGCTAACATTTGAAAAAACACAATTAACGCGGCGGCAGAGTACAGTTCTGTCTGTGCAAGTAACAGCGCGACAGAGAACGTTTAACACCACAACGGCAAGGCGTGCTGCGTGGCCGAATCTACGGTGACAGATTGGGATCGTATTTGCAGCAATACAGTAGTGGTAGCGTTACAAGTGTGCCAAGTAGCTAGGCCGCATACATACATGCATGCATACATACCTACATACATGCATCACCTCTCTGTCTCTCTCTCTCTCTCTGTCTCTCTATCCCTCCCTTTCTAGGTCGTTTGCCTAAACCTGGCAAAGGCGGCTTTCGCGACAATTTGGAGCACCGACGATCTGCTGGTGTCCTTTGATGGTGGAAATATTTTTCGGCCGTGGAAATACAAAAGGTCATGGCTGACATCAGGAGGCGAAGAGAGGAACTTCGGAACGCCTTTTTTTCTGGGCTCCCGACCGTCTTCGGGTTGTAGAGTTCAGTAACTTGGAAGTCTGATGAGCAGGCTGGTATCACTGCGACCAGAATGCACGGTTCAAGGACAGCCAGGGCAAAGTCTGCATACAGGGGCTTGTCACTCTTTTCGACGCCACTGCGGATACCGGTGGCCTTGTCGTCATTCCTGGCAGCCACCGCCACCATGAAGAAATCTGCAAACGGAGTGCCTGCTCTGCACAGAGTGCTGAGCTTAGGCACTTTTGGGTTGTCGGGCACCGACTGTGTGCGTAAAGCTATGCCCACATGTAGTTATGTAAGCCCTCCTTGCATGTAGTAGTTAGGGTTTCCCTTGCTCGGATCGTGCTCGTTGTCTGTCTGGTTAGCTAAACCGCTTATCTTGCACGTCTTTGAGCAAGCTCGATTCTGCTCCCAGCACCACACGGACCCAGGACTGCTTAGCTCTCTGCAATTCTTATCCATACATGTCCTTGCTGGGCAGATGTAGCAAGGTGCTTTGGCAAAGCGGAGTGGTGACTTTGTGCCCATTGCAGTAGACGATCCGATCTTGAGCCAGGCTGATGTAGCTCTGCATGGCGCTTGCATGTCTTCAGGTCGACTCACATTGAAAGAGGGTTGGTGCAGGGTGGAAGCTTTGTTTCGAGTGAACATGTGCTTTATGAGTATTATGGGCAAGTCGAGCGATGAAGTTGCCTGTTCAGGGCGGCGTGCTCCTGCGTGCCCAAGCGGGCGACTTGTTGTTGTGGGATTCGCGTACAGCACCTTGTCTGTGTATGGCAGTCCAGGAAAGCATGTCACAATACTGTATGTTCTGTGGAGCTCTTATCTGAGTGCAATCATGTCAGATTCAAGATGCCAGGTTCACTGCAACACACCGGCTCTGACAGCTTTGCAGGCACTGCGCTCACGTGCGCTGCGCGATTCGGGTGCCCGGAAAAAGGGGTCCAGAAAGGGCAGTGTGATCAGCAAATCTCCCTGAGGACGATTGGGTTGACCACACACCTCCACAAGAAGGTTGGCAACCCATTCGCCAGGTGGGTTATGAATCCTGGCTTAGTATGGATATGGTCAGTCGATCGGTCCGGCATGTGCTCTGCTAGGATCCGTGTGTCGATCTTCTAAGTGGCTCAGGTTTGTATGACGCCGCGCAAGTTTGCATCAGCCGATGTGATCGAAAAAAGGAAGGATGCTTTCGTTAACAACGGTAGCACGAGTCACTGGCCCCACAAGCTCCTTGGACAAATCAGTAAATGATGCTCATGCGCACTTCTGTGCTTGTTTCGCAGCGCCTTGCACCGTAGCCTCGCTCTTGAGCATTTCAGGTGCCCTAAACTGCAGGCCCCCAGCCCTAAGCCCTAAACTTTACGCCCTAAACCTACAAGTCATCCCAAAGCTTGAACCTGCAACGTCCCAGCAAAGACCCTAAGTCCTACTCTACCAGCTGCGTCAAAATCTGTCAAGGTTTGTGTCTGGGGGACCTGCGTTGCCAACCACACCGCAAAAAGACCCAGAGACGATCTCCAAGGCTCTTTGCTGCCTGTGAAGTGAATTGGAGGTTCTTGTATTTGATTGGACACGGTTCTTTGGTCCTGATGATAAGGATCCTACTGCCCAAGGTCCTTCTTTTTGTCCATTGTTCCCTGGATTTCCAGTTTAGTTTCTGCTATTGTGAACCTGACATGGAAACCTCAGGAGCAGCGGTTGCTGATCGGCTACGATAGAGACACTTCTCGATGTGTTGTACAGTGAACCTCCCAGGCATATGCAGACTGAGTTCCAACCTGCCATTGCGCATGACGCAGCAGATGAAGTAGCGTGTAGATATGCATACTGCGTACTTGTAGTTCATAGCCACGTGTTTGCACATATACATATCTGTCGACAGATAGAAACATAGATAGATAGACAGATAGATATAAGATAGGTAGGTAGGTAGATACATCGATAGAGACAGATACACACATACATGGGCAGTTAACTTAAAACTATCGGGCGTTGTTTAGAGTCCACTTCCGACACTGCATAGAACACACAAACGTGCATATGGATAGTTCTCTAAATTAGGGTCCCCTTTAGGGTCCCTCTTTATAAGTTTGCCGAACTGGTTTGGAACCTAAACAGGGACCCTGGTTTGGAGAAGTACACGTATGTATCCACACCTGGCGGAATATGGATTGAATAATCGACTAAGACACAACAGAAGACACGGGCATCCACCAGCGCGGCGTCCCGCCATGCAGTGATGCATCGTGGCGCTTGATCATCGTGCGTGTTCCAAGCTCTCCTGACCCCGAAAGGTAAAGCATGAATCAGGCAAAGCCGGCTTCCAGATCCAACCAGTAGTGCATCTGAGATTGCCACGCGAATATGTCCGGGAGATGCAGTCTCATCCGAAAAGTCGTCGCACGGGATTCGATACCGTCTTGTGCTAAATCAGTCGGGCCAGTCGGTGGGTGCTTGCGGAGATCGAGAAGCGATCTCGCTGCACATCCGAAGCTGCTGTACAGTGAAAGCTAGATTGGCCAACTGCGCGGGTTTGGAAGTCAAAGATGCACATGCCGACCGAACCTTGACTTGGCTCTGAACCTGAGTCGGAGGGATCTATGAGCCGCCGTCGCGGGAGCTTACATTTGCCGCAGCTCCTTCTGCGTATGCAGCCAAGCCTGACGCCTCGGCTATCACTCGGAGAAACATTGGAAGTTAGGAAGCTCAGCCGCCGCTTGCAGTCTTAAAGTTGCGCTCCTCGCACAGTTCCACAACGATTTTTGAATGAGCCAGAGGGAGTGCTCTGCAGAGCCCTGGGTAGAGGCTTCCTGCCGATTAGTGGAGTTATAGAGCGAAGTGATCCCATGGCTCAATGGATGCTGCAGCTGCAGGTGCGGGAGGCTCAGTCTTCCACTCTGCTTCCTGCAGAGTCTGGAAGATAGCAAATTGAGACCCCGGAGTTGCTGTTAGTGCAAATCTAAGGCAAGTGACTACGAAAGCCATTGGTCCAAGTGGCACTCAAGTCACCCAGGCCTTCTTAATGGCGATTCCATGTTTCCTTACAAGCCCAAGATGTTGTCATGAGCTGGCAAGTGCCCGTCTTCGCGATTCCTGTCGGTTCAATGGAAAACATGGCATGACAAAGTCTGGCTTCCCAAGCAGATGATTGCTAGAAGACCTTCGTTGTCATCACACACTAGGTGCTGTCTTCAGAAGCAAACCCCATGGCGACCTCGCTGCAGCCGCGCATCTGGCGGCCATTGCTGCTGCCCTAACTGACAAGAACACGAGTTCCACCAGCACCTGGGCCAAGTCGCAGAAGGCCAATTCGAGAATGCCGAGGTATTGCCGGCACGCCTGCAGTCGCATCCTGACTGTGCGGTGGTCAAGCTCAGGCAACCAGGAGGCTGACACCAGAGTTTGCTTCGAGAGCTCACAGTCGTGGAGCATGCAGCATGAGCTGAGAACCGCGATCATTACTGCGACGACTGACGACCGCGGCACCACCACCACCACCCACCACCACCCACCACCACCACCACCACCACCACCACTACTACGACTACTACCACTACTACCACTACTACGACGACGACTACTACTACTTCTACGACTACTTCTACTTCTACTTCTGCTATTACTTCTACTACTAGTAGGACGACGACGACAACAACGACTACCACTACCACTACCACGACGACGACTACTACCACCACTGCGAGTACTACCACTACGACCACGACTAGACGACGACTACAACTACGACGACGACTACTACGACGATGACGACGACGAAGACGACGATGCCATCGACATCAGGTTTCGTCAAGTTCAATCAAAGCTCTGAAATGAGGAGAAATATCGCACGGCCCTGGTGGAGCAGAAGCGCGCAGCCGTCATCGAGGGGCAACGGCTGCGAGCACAGGCAAGGGGGCGAAGATACAAATCTTGATGGAACAGATGCCGAGGGTTGAGGCGGTCATAGTATATAATATATTATATATATTATATATACTATATATTTCATATCATTTACTATAATAGCATTGTGAGCATGAGCCTTCATGGCGCTCTGCAGGCGCAGCAGGTGACCCACATCTTTCGTGAAACTGGCCAGCAACCCAGCGATGCTCTCTGGCTTGTCTGGGATGCTGAACCTGCCATGCGCACCCAGCATCAATAGAAATACCAACGTTCTGCGAAGGCACCTGCACCCCAGCGCAGGCTAAGATCTGTGAAAGACGCTCCCCACAGGATTGTGTCGTGCGAGGAGAGAAAGCACAAAAAGAGCCACAAGTCGGAAAAGCTTGTGCTTCTTTGCTGTGACTGTAGCCATTAAGTACTTTTTGCACCACCAGCCCAGCAAACAAAGCCGAGGTGGAAGCACCCAGGGGGCTGCCACCCTGATGGCTCTCCTGATGAGGCTCTGCTGGACGTTTGCAGGTTGATGATTAGCCAGGCGAG
This sequence comes from Symbiodinium necroappetens, assembly GCA_905231915.1. Classification (NCBI taxonomy): domain Eukaryota; class Dinophyceae; order Suessiales; family Symbiodiniaceae; genus Symbiodinium; species Symbiodinium necroappetens. Next base: position 11,518 of record CAJNJA010049931.1, read on the forward strand.
ATTTCAAGTGCAAGGCTGTCTTCCCCCCCGCAAAGTGCATCTCTCATGGCAGTTCTGTCGCAGAAACTTTTCTTTGCAGACTTGTGTCACAGGTCACTTCCAAAAAGTGTGCTTGAGGCCGACCAGCCCATTCCTCACCAGACTTTGTGCGGGGCTGGTGACGTCGGCCAGCGCCGTTTGCACCGCCCACTGGCTCCTGTACCCTGCGGACCCGTCGCAGCCTTGGAGCTCGAGTTATGGGGCGCTCGCTCCAAATCGCCCCAAAAAGCGTTAGATGTCCTGGGCCGCCTGCTTCTCCAACCGACTCCAGGTTTTGCGTGCTGAGCCTTGGCCTGGGCGCCTTCGTCTACGTCGCCGCTGCCCCGACGGGAAATCCTTAGGAAAAAAGCACCTGGCTGCTTTTGATCCTTTTGGATCCTTTTGCACTGGAAGGCAGTGGTAGGCACCTCGCACAGCGTTGCCTGGTACGGCCTCTTTGCCCCTACGGCCCTAGGCCTACGAAGAATGGCAGAGATAGAGCCGAGACTGAGAGAGAGACCTCCTACCAGTGATGTGAGGTGATGTTCGGTCTGCTGGTCTTTCCAAGACTGCCAGCTTGGTACGCAGCATCGCTAGACCCGCCACCGAAGGCCAGTATCCGGAAAGTGTCGTTGAGACAGGTATTCCGCCGGGTCTGCGGAAAGAAAACCACAGCCTGAGACGTGCTTGCTGCATCTTCAGGTAGACCACCGTCGGCGTCCGTTTCTCAGCGTCCCACCTCCCGCCTCACTCATTCATCGGATGTCTGGCCAACCTGTTGGTTGATGGTCTGAGGCTACTTACACTGAAAGCCAGTCAGGTGTTAGTGTTAGTTAGTCTGAGATAGACGCACACAAGATGTGGAAAAGATAATCGCAGTGCGTTGAGCGGGGCTTTTTTGTGATGTTCTTCCGATTTCTCCAGCTCTGGCATTATGGACTGCTGAAGAGGGACGGGCCGGTGGCGGGTTTGCTGCTGGGCAGATCTGGGCAGGCACAGAGTGGCATTTGGCCTACGCGGACGTGCGGGAGGTGCTGAGGTCCGCACACAGAACCAGCATTGATCTGCATTTGCTCCCTGCTATTTCAAAAGGCCGCTTCTGGCAGGAGTGCATGATCGAGACAAGTGCAGCTGCCTCGTTGGTCATTGTGTGAGTGTCCGGGCATGCCCAAGACCCAAACGCTTCTTCACGACTGCTGTAGTTTGTATCTCGCTGTAGTTGCTGGGGAAGGTTCTGAACCCGTGTTGCGTGCGCATGTCCATGGTGCATCAGTGATTTGGAGACGAGCAACGCTTGAAGTCTCATGAGCCCGTCAGTTTGGCATGATCGGAAATCGTTTGGCGCTCCGGCTATGCTTTTGATCGCCGATCCGCACAATGGGGTGACTGGGGTTGACCCACCCTGCGCATACTGGACAGACTCATGGGGGCTTTGCGCGGTGGGAATGTTCCAAGGTCAGATCGTGGACCTCGGCTGTGGCACGAGCTCGTTCGGCCGGAGCCATACCGGGGATCCCGTCTGTTCAAAGTCCGAATCCGGACCTCGAGCCCGAAATCCGAAGAAGACACAGTATAGTGACAGCCGTCGGATGGGGTCATGAGCAGGTTTGTGGCGTGACAGCACAGAGATAGGTCCACAATGTGAAATGTAACCCACATGAGCAAGGCTTTTTTGTACCAAGTCTGATTCGGATTGCTTCAGAATCTCGGCCTGAAAGCCACATCATGGGCACTTGCCGTCTGGATCGACACTCACATTCGCATCTCGCCGCCAACTTTGGCTCGAACCTTCATCCTCCTGCCCTTCGAGATATAGACAGGGAAGCCGCTGCTTGGTTGCAGCCCTTTGAACTCCTAGCAGATCCTAGCAGCCGCAGCACTCTTCGTGTACATTTTGTTTGCCTTGAGGCAGTTGCTGCGACCAATGGGCGCGCAACCATCCTCCTCCCCGAAGGGTGGAGGAGGCCATGGCACCGTCCTTGGAGTTTCCGAGAGCAGACGCCGACCCGTTGCGAAAAGCTTCCTGCAGTCTCTTCGATTCTGGACCCACCGGGCCCTGCTGCACCTGAGGTAATGCTGGGGTCGTCCGGCACTGTGCAAATGATGGGTCGCCCAAGTGGCATGCGTCAGCGTCCGAGAAAGAGGCACGGACTTCGCAATGCAATACTTCTCTTTATTCGTGTTACGGGATCTCAATGTTAAAGTTCAATTCAATCTGCAGAGTTTCGGTATACTGTGCATACTTTTAAATAGGGTTTGCTGTTTGCTCCTTGCTCCTTGTTGAGGTGCGGCCGGCCCGGAGATGCTTGCCGCTGCCTGGCAACATGTAGCTGAAACGGCGAAGTGCTTCCACGACCGTGATCTAGAATCTAGAGTCTGCGGGTGAGACCTGGTCGTTGCATCGACAGACAAGACACTCCAAACAGCGTGTTCAAACAACAAGTCTGGGTGACATGCGGAGACCAAGTCAGGCTCGCGTGGACCGGAGTGACTGGGCAGAGCTTAATTTAAACTCGGATACGGCACTTCATGCAGTGTTCGTATTGATTTGCAGCTCCTGTGCTTGTAGCAAAGTCCCACTGGTTCTGCTTTGATTCTACATGTTGCTACTGCAGAACACGATCCGCCCCCGAGTTGGAGTTGTCTGTTTTGTGCCTGCTGCGGTCGGTCAGGCCGGAGAGGCTTCGGATGTCGCTGGCTTGCATATACATGATCTGACACACACACACACAATGACATACAACCACCACACACACACACAGAAACGTAGATCACAGACACACACACACACACACACTCTCTCTCTCTCTCTCTCTCTCTCTCCCTCCGTCGCTCCTTCTGTTCAATGCAATCTGGCGTCGTCATGCTGGGCTTGCAAGCCGTGGCTCAAGTCATTACGCCCAAGCGACAGCTGAACCCCTGGTCCATCAGGTCATCGAAGCCCGAAACCCTCAACACCAAGCAGCAAGTTTATGCATGCCACTGCCAAGGAGGAAGAGGCTGACGCTCCAGCCCCGGTCAGGTCGAAGACACTCTCCGCAGAGGCCACCGGTTTCGGATTTCGGACTACATTACATTTTGCATGGTGAAGTTTTTGACATAAGTGGAGGGCTGCCAAGCCCCTGGAGCCGCAGAGGTAGTATAAAAGTTAGAAGCGTTTTTTTTTTTCCTTTATTTCTTGTTTAGAACGAAACTCCGCACCTCCACTCCCTAAACCCTCCACCCCCCTCCCCTCTTCTCCCCTCCACCTCTCTGCTTTTCCACCCTCCACCCGTACCCCTCCACCCTCCACCCCCTCCAACCTCCCGACCTTCCACCCCACCACCTCCAACTCACTCCGCCACACTGCACCTCTCCCTCCACCCCACCACCCCCCTTCCCTCCATCTCCACACCCCACCACCTCCACCTTCAACCTCCACTCCACCTTGCCACCCCTCCATCCTCCACCTCTCCATCCCTCCACCCTCTCCACCTTCCGCTCTCCACCCCTCCACACTCCACCCCACCTCCATTCCACCCCACCCTTCCACCCCTGCACACCACCCACCACCCGCTCCTCCGTAATTTCACACAAGCCAAGTGCCAGTACCCACGACTCACACCTGCACCCTAAACTTGCCCTAAACCCAATCTCCAGGCGTGGCTTGCAAAATGCGTTGAAAGCATTACAGGTTGGCGCAAAGCCTCTAGGTCCAAATTCTTATGAAATTATTGTATTTTCCTGAGCCTGACTTGAACCCAACCCCATCAGAGCCACCCGGTAACCTTTCCAAGCATTACAAGCAGCGAGCTCGATTCTAGAATTGCTGACACACGAAACCCTGAAAACGTTTAGTCCCACAAGACCCTGAGAACGCCCCAAACTCTATATTATATCACACATTATGTCTAATTGGCAGCCGGGGGTGGAGTGGAGGGTGGAGGAGGGGTGGAGGTTGGAGATGCGGGGAGTGGAGGTGGATGGGCGGAAGGGTGGAAGGTGGGTGTGGAGGGGTGGAGTGGATGGAGGGGGTGGGAGGCGTGGAGGGTGGAGGGAGAGGGGTGGAGGGGTGGCGGAGGGTCGCTGAGGGGTGGCTGTAGAGGGGGATCCGCTGATTAAAAATGGGCTTGGCGGCCCGGGCCCGAAGCCAACGAAGGCAGTATAAAAACATCTGTCTAGCTGTATACGGATCCGCATATGTATTAACAGTCACCGTAAATTTCTTCCCATGCTGAAGCGGCGCTACTGCTCGCATAGTATAGTGATATATATATATATGTATGCAGATTAATACAATGCAATATAATGTAGTATAGTATAGTATAGTATAGTATAGTATAGTATAGTAAAATATATTATAATACAATAGGATATGACATAACGTGATATAGTATGATATGATATAGTATAATATATTATATTATAATATAATATAAATTTAGACTATCAGACAGATAAACAGACAGATAGATAGATGCAGATATATACATATCCACATATGTACAGGTTTCACGTTATGAGTATTGTGTTTTTGTGTGTTTGTGTATGTGTGTGTGTGTCATCATGTGCCCAGGCACAGGACTACTGTAATGCACTGAGTCACTATGTATTCTTGAGGTGTGACACGGCAGAGTGGACAACCCCGTGCCCAAAACCCGGGCTCGTCCTTGCTAGAATTCATGGCTCCCGGTTCCCTCAACCTGCCTCAGCCAGAGTGGCGCTCCAACCCCCAACAACGCGGACGGACAATGGGTAACAACAAACAACCTTAATTGAAGCTCGTTGTGTGTTGGACCTGCGCGAGTCTGTGTGCCAAAGCCAGCTTAAACCCTGCATGCCCTACACCCTAGATGTATATATATATATATATTACGTATAATCACACTCGGCTTTGGGGTCCACTAAAGCCCGAAGGCCTGGGAGGCCCGACCTTTCTCGCGGGACTCGACAGCTTCGACGCTGAGCACAGGCCCCCGGTCGGGGAGTAGAGAGGGGACTTTCCGAAAATTAGGGTACCTTATTTTGGGGTCTTTATAATAAGGATCCTACTATTTAGGGTTCTATATTAATTAAGTAGGGTCCCCTATTGTCGGAAACTCCTGCTGGGCGGGGGTGGCCGGGGTGAAGGTGAAACCCCCAGAGGGGGCGTAGGTTTCGAGTAGGAAAATAAGCGGAGAACCGCAGAAGGGGTGGAGGAATGGCCGTACATGAGCTCCCTGAACCTTCGGGTAGGGTTCGGAGTCGCGTCCTTGCATGTACCCCCCCCCCCCTCCCCCTGCCAAGCATGCATTGGAACGCATTGGAAGGAAAATACAGGGACGAATTCGGCGCCTGGCGCCCGCAGACTTGTTCTTCGCGGCCAAGTCTCCCGTCCACTGCCTCAGCATCGAGCTCTGCCAGGAGGCAGAGTGTGGTCCTGCAGGGTCATTACTTCATGTCATGTTTGGGCCTTCTGTGATGCAGTGCCTTACTTCAGAACATCTAGCGACGTGTGTGCAGATCGAGCAGGCCATCAAGAAGCACATGTTCTCGAAGTGATTCCTTCCGGAGCTCAGCGACCCATTCATCTCACAAGCGACAGGAGGCCCATTGCCATCACTGCTTTGCGGTTCATGTGTTTCCTGTATCATGACGAAGCGCTGGGTTTGGGAGCCGTTCACGTGCAAGGCGTCACGGTCCTTGGACCCGGACTGCTCCCAGACACTTGCCTGATTCAGGAGCTGCACGAAAGGTTCCGGGGCTAGAGAGAACACTTGGGGACTTGGGCAACTGTCACCGGCCTGCAGTCACCGGGGCATATAGCATATTCCGAATCAAGCTGCTGGCTGACAGCGGCAATGTGAAACTAGTTACCGAGTTCCCTCACCATCACTTGATATAGATAACGTTTGTCCTCCCAGATCCGTTGTGCGTTACAGTCGCAAATTAACTGATGAGGTCCGGAGCGCACAGCCGTGAATTGGCCCTGAATGACGTGAAGCTCGAAGATGCGCGGCAGAGAGCTTCAAAGTCTTTAGCTGCTCTCCTGCACTCGGCCCGAAATTTGGTAACTTAGCACCTGCAGCTTCTGGAAGCACATCGGCCTGTGCGTGATGGTGGGTGAAGGAGGAAGCCTTTTGGGCAAGATCTTGAACGACATCGTTTCCTGTAATAACAGTTCCTGCCAATAAGAGCCGCAAGCAACGAGACAAGCCACAAGCACAATGACCACGAGAGTAATAGCGATGATGTCAACATCGGAAGATGACACGACTGACGATTGCATTGAGCAGAACCTGTGCGATAGCCAACATAGGCAGAAAGCTCGATGTCAAAGTGTGATGATCGGAGTCATTTTCTGTCGAGGATAGCTGAAGTACAAAAAGCAGAAACAACTGGGAACACACAGCATATGATGCCAAGTGCATGCAGCATCAATGCTGAGAGAGCTCGGAGTGATGGCCTTTCCAAGGAAGCTTTACAGGCAAAGCTCCGAGCATCCCGGATGCCAGAGATTCCTCGACAAGCAGAGGCCCCACTTGCGAAAGAGGATGGGCCACCTTCCCTGTTTTCACTGGGAAAACTCGCCGGTTCAAGGAATCTCTTGATGTAGATACCAGGTTTTGTCATGACCGCAGAGTATGCTCATTCACACGTCGTCCCATTCTGTGGCCTTCACCGTGGTTGCCTGGATCTGAGCCGGTAGCCACCGCCATGCCCAAGCCTGGATTGGGTTTAGGGTTTAGGGTCATATGGCTATGTCGGGAAGTCATTTTGTTACCAGCTGCTGGTGTCCAGTCAAGCTGCTGATGGTTATTTGGTCGTTTTTCGGGAAGTGCATTACTTACAGCTGGCTATGGATCGTTCGTGTGTGTGTGTGTTGTGTGTGTGTGTGTCTGTTTGTTTTTGAGGTGGTCCCCGCGAGTTTCTTGAGCAAGGTGTGGAAGTGCAGTCATGAGGGCTGAACCTCCCTATGCTCAGACCTTCAGGCGACTGCACAAGTCCTGATCCGAATAGCAGAGCTGCATAGATTAGCTTCTGCAAAGCTATTGGGAAGCCAGAGTCAGAGCCTCCAGACCCCTTAAGCCTAGCAAGCAAGCTTTAACATGCCTGAATTATCCCCGGGCTGCGACGAAGAGCCCCCTGGCTTCTTTTCAATGGGCATCAGTGGGCTTTGCCTTTTTGCCGCAGGTTCTGGCTGCTGTGGCCGAGGACCAACCGGGGCAGATCCAGGACTGGAGAGTTTATTGATTTAGATACACAAACATTGAAACTGATACTTCTCTGTTCATATGTATGTACATGTATATGTACATGTACATGTAGGTGTATATGTCTCTATATCTCCTTGTGTGTATTACGGATTAGGGATGAAGCTGCGGTTTTGTTGATGTTTAGGGTTTGGAACTTACGTGTATATGTCTGCGGTATAGTCTAGGCAGGTGAGTAAACAAACATTCTCAGAAGGCTGAGAATATTTGCCGACAATATGAGAAGAAGAAGCTCAAGCCGAAAACTTGAACAGTAGCAGGCTTCGTTTGCCAGGCCAAACCGCCCGAGAGCCGATACCTGAACTCCCCAACAAATCAATTTCGACAAAGGAGAATAGATAGTATCAGCAGCAACGTTAGCCGTAGAGGTAGCAGGAGGAGTAGGACTAAAACTGGGCTTCATTCGCTGACGTGCAGAAACAGGCAATCTCTTGCTAATAGAGAGTAAGCAATGGCGCAGGAACCGCTGGAGTCGGTAGTTAGAATCCGCAGCTGGTCTGCAAAAGATCTCGTTGTGCTTGCTGTGGGCGCTCTCCGACATTGCAGGGGCACGAAGTTCAAAGAGGCTTTATCAGCAATGTGTTGCAACCGGACGTGCGCTGACAAGGACTAGTGACTAAAGTCCACGAGTTGTGTCGCGCGTAACAGACCAGGCATGACGCCGAAGACTGATCGGCTGGCGTTCTGAAGTTACTTGAACTGACACGCCTGGGGCGCACTGAGGACCTGCATGGTCTGAAAGACAGAGAGGCACTGCCGAGCTGCTTGAACATGCCCCGCTGCATGCGGCAGCTGATGCTCCCCGGTTTCTATTCCCGACGAAGTGACCAAGAGCTGACAGAGCAATTCGTCAGTTAATGCGTGGCAGGTGCCTACGCCGAGAGAGACGAGGGAACGGCTTCAACAGCTCTGCGGACAGCAGGTGAAGACATCAGCGTCTGGTTCCGACATTCTGCCGTCTTCGTCAGTTTGCCGAAGCTGTTTGCACCTGTAGACTGCAAATCCTGCCTTGTTACATCGCCAGCTGATTCCCTCTTGAAGTTTCAAGCCTGCCGACTCCTCGCATGTGCCTGAGACCCGGTCAGCAAGTGTCGCCAAAGCTACAGACCAAGCCCTAAGCGCTGACCTGCACGAAGCCGCTAAATCTCTAGACCTACACTTTACGCACACGCCACCCACTCCACAGTTGCTCTCACGAATAATCGCCGAGATTATCAACAACCGAGTTCCCACAATCCCGAGCTGCCATGGAGGCTGTGAAGACAGCAGTCTCAGGACTTCCACCTCCCATGCACACTGTCAAGCTGCTGCCCACCTCTGCCGACATAAGCAGGGGGCAGAGAATACGGAGGGCGCGGCTGGCAGTTTGGCTTTACGGCTCTGCAACTGGACTCACCCTGCTCTGCTTGAAGGGCCGGCAGCTTTGCAGAACGAAGCGGAGTCAAAAGTCAAGCACAGTGTCGCTCCAAAGCGGCGAGCGACAGCCTTTGATGGAGAACGACGGTGCAGAGGCGGAGGAGGATGTGGAAGCTGTCCAGAAGAATGATGAGTTGGTGCAGTACCAGCTTGCAGTGGGGTTCGTCATGTACCACATGACCTACACCTTCTTCGGCTTTATCCTGGTATTCTGGGCATGCCGCCAGGGATACCTCAACAGGTACGGCCTTGACTGGGAGCTGTACTTGTTCTGGTTTCTAGAAAGTGTTGTCACGCACCTGGTTTGCGGTGCAACTCCCGGCCAGTTCTTGCGCTCCATCATGCCGATCTTCAGTGAGCGCTACGACTTGATCAAGGACACCGTAAGCATTGGCGTGTATGCGAACTTGAACAACCTTGCCGGCCACATGTGCGCCGCCATCATTGTTGTCACCATGCTGCTGCCCAACATGATCAACTACCTGGATCCAGTTACGGCCCGGCTTTCTCGGATAGCATATTGGCCTCAGCAACAAAATGTCAGTGTCAATAAGGCTAGCGCCCGGTCCACTAGCGACATGCTAAAGGTCCTCGCCCAGCAGGCAGAGGAAGCAACACGTGGACATCGTCGTATGTTGTGTCTCTTTGAGGATCTACCGCAGTTGTTCGTGGCAGTTGGGTTCTCTGTATACACATTCTATGCAGAAGGCGCCGGTATCCCTCCGTTCATCGCCGTCAACATGGTAGTGGCTTTCGTGAAAACTTGTTCGATTCTATTCGGCAGGCCTTTTGTCTTGGCATGGATGGCTCTGCACGATTTGCCATGGCCAGCCAGCAGTATTGCTGAGAGGGATGTTCGTGGTGTGGTCTCGGTGGGTGTGCTCGGTGAGGAGTGGAAGCAGCAAGCCTTCGAAGAGCTCCTTGGCGACAGCCGGGCTCCCGTCTCCTCGCGGCAGGCCGCAGAAGAAGAGTTGTTCAAGCTGTTCCTTGGATTCTTGGGCCATGGGGCTTTCGACATGGATTTCGTGAAGCATGCACGCTGGCAGCACACTTTCGATTGCGTCAGCTTGTTGGCCTTGAGCAAGGAGCTGTCAGACAAACAGGCGGATGCACTCGTGCGGAAGTGGGAGGTGATGAACGATTTACGGTTTCTACGCCCAGCAATCCGGCGCGAGAGCTTGGTGTCGTTGCGAAGCATTGCCGAGAATACAGAGAAAGAGCCGGATGGCAGCTTTGTGGCAGCGACATGGCCGAGGCCCCTTCTAGGCTTGTTGTGGCTTCGGCTTTGGAACGGCGCAGAGGACGAGGTCCGGGCGTCCTACATGCTTGATGCCTGCGAATCGACGTTCGACGAAGCAACGGCACTCAAGATCCTCTCCTTTGGCCCGCCAGCTTTCAGGCATAGGTTGCAAGGAATACGCAATCTCGCCTGCAAGGCAATGATCGCGGCTCCTTGGGAAGACTTCCAAGAAGAGGCTGGTCTCTTGGTGCGCCTCGCATTTTCGGATGAGGATCTCCAAGTGCGGAGGACAGCTTGGAGAGCTCTGTCCTTGAGAAGCTCAGGCTCAGGGGAGGACCTGGTAAGGAAGGAGCTTGCTGAGGGCAAGCACTTTGAGAACCGGCAGGATTCTGTTTTGGTGGAAGCTTGTTATGCGGTGCAGTGGCTAGGTGAGTCCACACTCAAGCTTTATCGGCAGAACTTACTGGAGCTTCTAAGCCACCAGGAGAAAGGAGTTCAAAATGCAGCCTTTCGCGCATTATTTTATTGGGGTCATATCGACGATGCATTGAACGCCATGACCCCCTCTGCCGCCGATAACCTGCACCGTTGGGATTGGTCGGAGGTCAAGCTGGCTCCGGCATGCGTCGGCATGGCGTTGACGGCCTCTCATGCAGAATCCCTACTGGCGGTTGTGCTCCACGCGGATGCCAATGACTTGTTTTCGTCTAGCATCTACACTTTACTGTCTCAGGGAGATGAGCAGTGTGACAGCTTTGTGCAGAAGAAGCTGGGGGAGATGCTTTTGGTGGGTCGCATGGACAAAGCCAAGCTCTTGGCCCGCGCTATCCAGTCGCCAAGCGCGGAATGCTTTGATGTTCTTGTGCAGCTTGTGAGGCAAGCGCACGCGCCAATTTCTCGGGGCCCTGAGGACTTTTCGATTCGGAATGCGGTGCAGTTGCTGCAGCGCTGGGCAGGCAAGCTCACGGGCCGACAGATCCAGGACTTGGTGCAGGAGCTGCGGGCATCAGGTGACAACGCTTTCCAGGATACCTTTCCCTACAGTGTATGCTCCGTGCTCCAGGCCTTGGTTAACACACCAGAGGCTGTGGCTTGCATCCCGCGACTTGTGGAGATCGCCAGAGGGCAGGGTCGCGCAGAGGTGCAGGAGGCTGTATGCATGGTGCTGCATCGATTCGGCACTGTCCCGGACATCTTGCCTCAGTTGGGTGAATTGGCCTATCTCCTGCGGGACAGCCACAGCACTACCCGCCATGCAGCTTGCCGCATCTTTGAATCTCAAGATGCGATCCCTCTCTTGGCTAAGTATGTGCCTATGCTTCTCTCCGTTGCCCTCGAAGATGTGGATCAGAAAGTGAGCGAGGCAGCATGGACAGCGCTTGTCAGGCTGAACGTCGTCAGCAACGGACTGACAGATTCGGAGGTCAGACAGCATGTTTCTTCAGTTGCCAATGGCCTTTGCACACATGAGAAAGAACTTGGCTCCAGGGCTCTTGCTGATGCTTGCTGTGCTGCAGCTTTGATTCCCACCGATGAAGTGAGCCATGAGATCGTAGAGGTACTGTCACGGCTGGCTACCGTTCGGATTGACGGCGACCTGACGTTCATGAACGGGGCCTTGGAAAAGCAGAACACCAAGCTGATGGCAAGAAAGGCACTGCACCAACTTCGAAGAAACGATGCCATCGCAGAAGCCGTTGTCGCCAACCTGATGGAGGTCGACAGATGGACTTGGGCTCTGATGCGCATCGAGACCGTCACGGCTGCGCAGCTCTCGGAAGCGGCACCCTTTCTATTCCGCTATGCGGAAAAGGAAGACCTCGCAATCTCCCGCAATGAGCTTGAGCGTCAAGCCAAGGAAGCTGCTATAAAGAAGCTGCGCAGTGGCAAGTCTGCTGCAGAGTATCCCTCGTTTCTGTCTTATCTCGCGGCTGCCGGCGCTGGGAGGTATGATAGGGAGGGTCGAGAGGTTGAGTGGGTCTTGGGTGACGATGCTCTGCGAAGGTGCAGGATTAGGTGATGCGGGTCTCTTTCGCTATCCTCCCGAGAGGCTTTTGCACAGTTCAAAGTTTTGAGTTTGGAGGTCGGAGCAGTGGTGATACAAAATCGTTCCTTCAACAGACCCAATTTCCCCAGTTCACAGGAGTCGTCTGCCAAAAGGTGGTTCGACTCTCCTGCATGTTGCTTGAACTTGGATCGAGGCGATTTAGCTTCCAGACCATTTTAAAACACGCTGGCCATGTGAACGGCAGGGCTTACTCGAATTCGCCGTTTCACCTAAAATGAGGCATCGTGCAACTGGGCCGTACCTTGCCATGGGGTTGGACCAAGGAAGTCACCAGCCCACTCCTTCCTAAGTCCAGACGAAACAGTCTAGGAAACAGGGGCATAGTAAGTAGGTGCTGCAGTGCCCTGAAGATAACTGACCCTATAACTGGAAGCCTAGTTACGACAGCTGTTGGTTCAAACTGTATATTATATTATATATTATACTGTATTAAGTTATATATTATATATTGTATTATATTGTATTATATTATATTCTATTATATTATATTATATTATATTATATTGTAATATATTATTGTGGGTCTGGACCTGGGCCATTGGGCCCAGGGTCGCTCAACGCAGTGACACTTTGAATTCGCTAAGACTGGCCCTCGAACCCGCGCGCCTCGACTGTTTTGATTAGACTGATTGATTTTGAAGCCTTCTTGAAACAAGGAGGCTGTTGCTAAACCCTCAGACTGCGATGTTCAGCCATTCGCCTGTCATGTTCGACTACGTCGGAGCAGACGCTACAAAGGCGAATCGTGATGATGATGATGATGATAACTATCAACGTCATGACTATAATCTTGGTGGCGGTTGCGGTGATGGTGTTGGCGTGCATCGCACTGTAAAGAGGAAGAAGGAGACACCTGCTCCAGCGTCTTTTCCCGGCCAGGTGCTGGATACGAGCGCATGCCTGCACCACAGGCTCCCTTGCGGCTGGCCGAAGCTTCTCAGGCAGAGAGAATTGCTGGAGCTGTGTTGTTTTTTTTCGTCTGGGTCTCCCAGGGTCCTTTTCGATGACGGTTTTTGTATCGCTTCTAACAGACTACGAGGGGAGCCCCGAAGCATAATTCTGCGAGGACTTCGTGGGGCTGAGCACAACGTAGGCTTCTCCCGTACTTGAGGGAGGAGATGCTGAGCAATGGTGACGGGAGATGTAGCACGGCGGAATCTTCGAGCCCAGCACTGCCTGTTGCCCAAAGCCTGCCTGCGGAGTCGTCTTCCGACCACGGCGCGGCCGGATCTGCTGGTGCTTCAGCACCCAACACCACAGCACACTCCCACACCTTCTTAACTCTGGATTCAAGATCTTACTGACACAGGACCAAGGCCCCTAAAGACCCAGTGGCCCAGAGGCTCGAGAAGTCGACCGGCATGCGCGGCGAGCTTTAAGGCCGGAGCCGTCCACTTTGGGCCAGAGGCCGGGTGCAGTTTCTTGATGTACAGCACTTTCATTGCCAGGATTATGGCCTGACGGTTGTCGAGTGATTAGTGATCAGGTACTTTGATCCTGCTGACGGCGTTTGACGACGGTCGTCCTCTACAAATGCGTCCAATATTACAGTCTCACCCAGTTTCCCGATGTCATGACCGCACTCGGCATCCAAGGAGTGGAAGGACATAGTGTGACATAGTAGTTTGTGCCGGGTAGCGCGCTTTTTCCACTCTCAAGCATGAGGTAACCATCAGTCCATGGTGTTAACCGTACTGAACCACAAGCTGCCAGCCATTGGGACCGTGTGATGATGCGGTAGTTTGCAAGAGGCGGTTGGTCCGAATTCAACCCAGGAGCTGTTTGACATGAGATCGGCATTGGCATCGTATGAATGCCATGGCCTCCTGGTACTGTCAAATCACTCTGTTAGGAATACAAGTAGCCAAAAGCAATCGTCGCTTCCGTCGTAGCGGAAGGCTAGTCGCATAGGTTTAGTTGTAGAGACACTTGTCGTATCAGCAGCCGGAGGAGGTGTGGTTTTAGCAGTCGTCGCCATCGTTGTACGTGCTAGAGCAAGCGGTGGTTGCAATCGTAGTGGTAGTCGTTGATGCAGCCGCGGACATAGCGAAGGCCGTCGCAGTTAGCAGTAGTGAGTAGTGGTGGTAGTCGTCGTCGTAGTTGTAGTAGAAGTAGCAGTAGTTAGTCTAGTAATCATTATTACTGTTATTATTATCATGATTATTCTTATTATTCTTCTTACTATTACTACTACTACTACTACTACTACTACTACTACTACTACTATATAGTAGTAGTAGTAG
>CAJNJA010049942.1:0-14861 GCA_905231915.1 Symbiodinium necroappetens
CTACCACTACCGCTACCACTCCCACTACCACTACCACCACCACCACCACCACGACGACGACGACGACGACGAAACTAGTACTGTATTAGCACGAACATCAATACTATGACAATAGTCAGAGCAGGAATAGGATATAAATAACGATAGTAATAGTCATTTTCATAATCAAATTAAATTCATTTGCATAGTCATAATCACAATAGTAAGTAAAACAATCTTTCTCCGGAGAAAGTGGCCTGATAGTAAACCAGAAATATATCATGACAGCCTTGTCACTAACGTGAGCTCTGCAAGTCCGGGAGGGACCCTGCCAGGCGAGGCCCACGAGAAGCAGCTTCAAGCGGAGGTTCGGCGCAGAGTTCCCGAACATTCCATTAGGGAATATACCGTACCTAATAAAGCAACTATGAAGGATACGGGTTTCAGTGCAGCTATGCGCCTTCATCAACGGATTTCGGAGTCAAAGGTTTTCTTAAAGCTTAGGCTGTTTGGGTTTGTCGATCAAGAGAGCCCTCCACAGACACATTCGGCTTTCTCTCGGTGTTGTCTTTGGTGCCCGTAAGTGGCGACACGCCTCAATTAGAACAGCGAGCCAAGAAATCAAAGTTTCTCCTGTCGGCAAAGCCGTGGGAATCACAATCACAATGCCCGCTGCCATCACAGCAGGAGTCAACAGCTGACACTTGCTCAAACCCGCAAGTGTCGACGCCTGTGCCACACGCCCCAGAACCTCGCTGCAAGCCCACGATGTGGCAGGCCGAGCGCCGCAAGCACGAGGAGCGCGAGAGTGAAGAGCGCGAAGAGCGCCAGCGCAAGGAGCAGGAGCGGTTGCACCGCGAGGAGCTAAGGCCCGAAGCTGTAGGGTGCGGAAGAGCTTGCATTCAGGGCTCGAGAGGCGGAGTTGCTGTCGGATGGCTGGCGGTACTTGTAGCGTTCATCTCTAGCAGCCGCCGGATGCTCTGAGCTTGTGCGACATGGTCTTCGATTTGGCTCACAGCTTGGAGCCATGGTTCAGTATAAGATCCTTGGGCCAGGCATTCAGCCAGCCAGCCAAACACCAGCGCAGACAGAGCTGCGCATTCATGGCACAGATGAGGTGCTTGTCGTGCCGGTGGTCACCAGCACCAAGGTGCTGGAGCTCAAGGAGATGCTGTCCATGAAGCTAGGCATCTACCCCAATGATTTACAGATCTTCACAAGGGCGGGTGGCTATTGGCGGCTGCAGATGGATCATGAGGAGATAGGCAGAAAAGTCCGGGTCAAAGGCATCAAGTCCTTCACACCCGAGCGGGCCCAGTACGAGCACCCTTTCCTGATCATCGGTGCGGGGCATATTGGACTGCGGCACGGCATCTACTTACTCCAGCATGATCATCCCAACTTCGTTATCGTGGATCGAAGGGACAAGGTTGGTGGGACCTCATGGATCGCGCAGGCCAACAAGACGTCGAAGCTACAAACGGAGCTGGGCACATACCACTTACAGTACGACGAGATCAACCCCGTACCCAAAAACATGTCTACTTGGCCATCGCGCGATGAACTGCTGGACCACTTTGCGCAGGTCTCGGCTGATTACGGGCTCATGCCCCACATCCAGCTCCAAACCAATGTGAAAAGTATCAGCGTGCTTGGGACAAGCTCAGCCAGTGGACCTTTGGGAGATGTGAGCCTCGAGGCAACGGAGAACTACACCGGCAACCTGCCCCCTGAACCCACACGGAAGGGCCTGAAGAGCATGACGGTGAGCTGTGTCTTCATGTATCCGGGGAACTTATCTCTACCAAGGCAGTACGAATACAAGGGGGAGGATGTCTTTGATGGGACGATCGAGTATGCCATGTTCGATAACATCGACTACAGTGCAGCTGTCACAGGAAAAGATATCATGATCGCCGGGCATGGCGCCTTTGGGGTGGAAAATATCCGCACATGCTGCGAGTTTTCTTCCAAGAAGATCTACATGGTCTGCCGAAGGAAAAATCTCGCCTGTCCTCGGGTATGTTCTTGGTTTGCCAACCAATCAGATCCCCCAGTCTCAGGAGCCATGTTTTTGGAGAGCATGGAGCCAGCTTACAATCTCATTGGCTTCGACCCATGGGCCTTTCACTCGGTTATCGCCAACTCGGCAAGGACCAACGCACATATCGCCCAGAAGTCACGACTCTCGCCGCTACTTTGAGGCTCTCGTTTGTCTTGAAGCAAGCCAGGCGACGTGTGAAGCCACCCATAGGAAGCTCTAGAATCCAGGCCCTAACGAGAGCTAAGGATTTGGCATTGGAGACGTGTATTTCCTGGCCCTGAGTATGGGGAAGTGTGAGGTCATTGTCGACGAGGTAAAGCGACTTTCCGCGGGAAAGGTCCACCTCGAGTCCGGAAGGGAGCTCTCGGTACAGACAATTCTCAAAGTTTTCGGCTTTGTAGGAGACTTTGAGGTTGACCGACTGCTAAAGATCAAGACCATGTATGGCTTCTGGCCTGATGCCGACAACCGACGATATACCGCCAGTGAGCATCCGGGAGTTCATGCCAGCAACTTTGGCGGCACCAGCCTTTCTCCAGGTGCGATCGCCTGGGTCCAACATGCAAGCCACATGATGTGGTTGCCCAAAGACTGGCGCAGAGTGGTCGAGTCCCAACAGCTGCCCAGCAACGAGCGGGACGACTCGATATCTCGGCCCGCCTACGTCTTCGATGCCAAGACTGCGCTCCCGTTGGGCTTCATCCTACCTGCGATCTGCCCGGCGCTGGGCGAGATGCAGGCGGGACTCGGCGCCCTCAAGAGAAGGAAGCAGCTCGAATGCCATCCTGTGGAGCGATTTCTTGAGGAGTGCGAAAGTGAGTGGGAGGACTATGCCCGGAAGTGGAAAGCGGAGGATCCTTCGTTGAAGGATCATCCCAAGTACCCGTACTCCCTTGCAAAGGTCCGAGAGCTGCTGAAGAAGCACGACGCATCCACCCAAACTGGCCGATGATGCTGAAGCCATACGTGAACCAAAATAAGGGCTCATGACAGTTCTGGGGTAAGAGAAACAAGACAGAGATCGGATGTGCCCGTGTGACCTGAACCTACCGCGAGGTCTAGAGTCTGGAGTTACAGTCGCAGTCGTCGTAGACGACAAGTAAGCACGTGTCGCATGCAGTTGTCAGGTGGTGAAAAGGATGATGATTCTGGCACACTTTATGTTAGTGGATGAAAATGAAGATGTTGGTTGCATGCTGCCGAGATGAAAACAACAATCCTCCCGATCACCCTGAGGAAAGCTGCACATCAGTGAGAATGACAACAGCAGCAGCAACGGCAATGGTTTCAGTTGTTGCTGGCTGTCGTCGCCGCGGTCGTCGCAGGATTATGTCCCTTGTCGTTCGCATGCGGTTGTGTTCTCGTGATTTCTTATGACAGCTGAGTGTGCTACACATCCCGGCTGTTGGGTTGACCCAGGTCATTGGTCTTGACCTTTTGCTGGTATCGAATTAATCTTTCCCCTTCTCTAACATCATCTTTGTGTTTCAAGAAGATCTGGAGCTTGGGACAGGCGCGAGGAAGAGAGAAGAAGGAAGGAGGCCTGGCCGGCGGATCTCCAAGCTTTTAGGGCCTGAAGGACCCCCCCCATGCTTTGCGACAGGCTCTTCGTCAAGAAGAGGAGGAGGCAGAGGAGCGCAGGAGGGCTCAGAAGAGCACGACTCTCAAGAAGGCGCCTCATGTTTGGGCGTTAGTTCATGCTGCCCCACAGGTCCTTTCCTCTTGGAGTTTCGCTGTTTCTTCACAACATCTCTAGCTACATCCATCTCTTGCTAGGCCAACTTTGTAGATGTCGGGCTACACTTACCTTTGCGGGCCTGTCTATGCATCTCCATCTCTTCTCCATGCTCTGTGCAATGCGAGGCCGCCCCTGCCCCAGTCGCACCGGATGCCCCGGACGTGTACAGTGACGACGATGTGGATGATGATTTCGAGGTGCACATGGCAAACGGCACGTGCAACTCCAAGAAGTCTAAGCATTTCCCGTTCTTTCGAGTTGTGGCTTCCGCTGTGTCAGTCACTCCGGACGTGTGCTTTGTGCCTTCCAAGCACATGGCAGCTCTGTCGCTGCCTTGCAGGTCGTGGACTTGGACACGCTGGATGTCGAAGACTTCGTCATCGTTCGAGATCGGAACTTGTGATTGCTCATGCTCACCTCTAGGCTCTAGAGCTTGAGTGCGAACACCTGCATGAGACCAAAGGTGCAAAATCATCATGCCTCTCTTATAGCGGCCGCGTATTGTAAGACGAACTCTCGCTGTCCTCGGGAAGTGCGTGGGAATCAGGGCCCCGGGAGCTCCAGAACGGAGTGGCTTTTTTGGTGGCCCTCATGCTCAGACAGTCTGGCTTCTCATCTACCATATAACAGCAGGCCCGGGCCCCCCCGAAAACCATAAGAGCCCGAAGCCATAAGGTTTAGGGGTTTAGGATGGTTTAGGGTTTAGGGCTTAAGAACCCGAAACCATAAGGTTTAGGGCTTTAGGGTCTTAGGATGCTTTAGGGCTTTAGGCTTAGGGTTTATAAGAGCCCGAAAGCCCCAGCCCGAGAAGAGGAGGATTTCATCTCCGACTCCGAGGGCGGCGAAGAGCTGCTCCGAGGGCCCAAAGCCCGGCAGGGGGTTTCCCTGAGCTCATGGGTTCACTCTGGGAGGCTCCTAGCTTCTCTCTCATATGACTATTACCATATTACATATATATATACATATACATCTACATATATATATATATATTTACATAGGTAAGTGTGTGAGTGTGTGTTTATAGATATCATCTTATGATATTGCATAGTGCATACTACATATGATATTATTCCTTCAAGAGTTCCTTTACAGGAGGGGAGATTTGGAAGGGCTCCGGCTGCAGTGAGTTGGGCTTGAACCCGGACCCCCAACCTCGGAAAGAGCGACTAAGTTTGAGGTTGAGGTCTTGCTCGTTTGCGATTGGTCGCCTCGCAGAGCGGCTTTCGATGCAAGTTGGCCTGAAGTCAACTCTCTGCCGTCGACATTCCAACCTCAAGCCTTGAGTCCTTGTGCGCGTAAGGATTCGGCTGATAGTTAAAACTGTTTGATTCAAAGATATTGCACGAGACTTTGAGCCGTAGCATTGGGCAGAGGTTTCTCGCAACATTTCTGGGCGCTACGGTCTTCGGTTTTGTGTCGGTGCAGGAGAACGGCATGGCCGAGCGACGGATATGCATGTACCGCTGGACTGGCACTGGGTGGGTGGCTGAAGAAGGTGCTCCTGTCGCAGAGCAGGCCAGCCGGCCATGCGACCAAGTCCGCCTGCGACTGGCGACATTCAACATTCTGGCAGACTGCTTTCCTTGGTTCGTTCGTCTGGCCATCGACAGTGAGAAACGCTTTGCGGCACTAGTAGACGAGCTCAGCAGGTTGGACGCAGACGTACTGGTCATGAATGAAGTCACTGGCAACAGTCTTCGTCGTCTTCTAGATTCGGAGTACGTGCGCACATCCTACTACGTTTCCGAGCTGCCGACCGGTGCGAACGGCACATTGACTGGTTCACATGGCTGCGTCATGTTCAGCAAGCTTCCCATGACACATAGCTATGCATTGCGGATGGACTCCATGAAGCGGGAGGCCATATTCGGGGTGCTTGAGATTGCGAGCCGAAAGATAGCGATATGCTCCCTACACACCGTGGCCCACCAGAGCCCCCAGAACAAGGCAGTCAGAGCCAAGCAGCTCTCACGAGTAGTGGCTTTTGCCAGAGAGCAGCGCCTGGACGGTTTCTTCGTGGCCGGCGACTTGAACTTGCACTACACCGCTGAAGATGCTGTAGTACCCGCCAACGGCTTGCTCGATGCTTGGGCGGAGACACACTTCGGCGAATCCGGTGATGCGGACCCCGGTTACACCTTTGATGCAGGGTTGAATTCCATGATTCCGCGCTACATCCCTGGAGAGGTGCGCAAGATGCGGCTGGACCGAATCCTGGTGTCAGAGAAGTGTGCTCTTGTGCCTGAAAAGCCGTGTGAGTTGTGGGCGACAAGTGCAGTTGATGCATCACGTGATATATTCTTGAGCGATCACTTCGGTCTTGTTCAGGATCTTAGTGTGGACCCAAAGGGCTGGCACGGAAAGGCTTCTGTTCGTCGCCAACTTCAAGAGAATGGTGCTGTTCCCTTGGAGGTCCACCCCGTTTCCAACGCGCGTTTTTGCCTCGCGCTGGTTTCTCACGTCGGATGGCTTGCCTTGCGGATGCTGGGGCTCCGCTGAAGAGATGCCGTCGGCCAGCTACCGGATGCGTGCAGCTTCGGGTGCAGCTGGAATGTGCAGGCAGCTTCTCCCCTAGCTGAACATCTGCTCTCTCGGTTGTACAGATCACTCGAGGTGGGTAGCGGAAAAAGAGGTGTGTGTGCGTAAGCTTCTTTTGGTGTGGCTGGGCAATTTCTGATGCCTATCGGCTGAAAACATACTTCTCTAATGCATCTATACCTTGCAGATGCGAAGATAGCGGTGCAGTCTGTGGGAAGTTCTAGAGTCTAGAGTCTAGAGATTCTAATCGAGGCAACGGGGCCAGATTGTGGAGGTGGATGAAGATGGCGATGCGTGCCTCCAAACGCTGTGACTGAAAGTGGCGGTCATCTGCCGAAGTCTGCAATCACACGTGCCACTGTAGTTCTGCGCCGTAGGCAGGAGGCAACTTTGCCTGGCAGGTACATCCGATTCCGCGACCATCGAAAGAAGCAGTGGGTTCGGTGCTTATCTAGCTGCTGCACAGCAGCTGCGATTGAACCCCGCAGCTGGAGAGTCGACGGTAATCTGAATCTCTCCTGCCTTTGCTGGAGGTCTACAGTGAGAATCTGCCTTACCTTGCTAAGGCCGAGTTCTCAAATTTGCGGCCTTTGGCCAGAAGAACATCAGAAAGCTCTTGACAGGTCCTCTTCGACAAGGGAGACATTCTCCATGTGAGGCTCTGCCTGTGCTCGGCAGTGGTCTTTGTTGAGAGGAACAGCAGGAAGTCCCGCACCCCTGTGTGCAGGCGAAGCTTCCATTGCGGTTCGTTTCACATCCGCCGAGGGTCCGATGCCTGAGCTTGTTGCAGACAACAGGTCCTTCTGGACACCATGTGTGAGTGTTTCCATCAAGTGTGCTTTTAGCATTAGTGTAGCTTCGTAGTCAGGATGCAGCTAAGCTACGTAAGGCTCAGATTGCACATCCTGTTAGCTTCACCGCTCATGTTTCCCAATTTACTCGTCCATAGTCTTCATTTCCCTCCTAGCGCTTCGCTAAACCCGCAGTGGTATCCCCGAGCCAAGGCAGACGGGCGTCGCCAAGCGTCTGGATGCAGGCACAAGCCTGTATAATGGCATTGTGCCCGTGTGATGATCTTGTTACAGTTCGTTCCTTCAACAAGTAGGCTTCAGGAAATTCAGTAGGAAACGCATGCTGCTGGAACGGGTCCACGATTCAACATCCGTAGGTCAGCCGGATCTTGTGCTAGAGAAAGGGTCACGCATTGCGAAAGGGGGCGACCTCTTGGTGGAATTTGACCAGAATGTTGGTGACCAGTGGGCCCCGCTCTTAGTGGCCTCACTCTACTCTAATGCTGAAGGTGATCGGACGTGCTGAAACTAGAGAGACAGCCGAAGGGCGCTAGTGATCGCTTGCCGTACAGTTCAAACGGAGAGTTCGCGGCTTCGGCGATGTGGCAAATGTTTGTACAGTCAGGTAGCAACTGCTGCAGGAGTTGTCGATGCATACTTCAGCTCAAGCCATTGTAAGTGAGGTGCAGTACTACAGCTTGGTGTTCATGGAGAAGGAGCCGACGTATCAGGCAGTGGAAAGTCTGCAAAAAGGCAATGCGCCCATGTTTCAAGGAGAAGCCGGCAGATTCCTCCGGGCCTAGCAAGCAAAAGGCCACCGCTGAGGCGTTTGGGATGAATCTTCGTGCAGTTGGCCCTGTCTCGCTTGTGAATGGCAGGGCATACAACCACCCACACACACACACACAGGGACACAGAGACAGAAATATACACGTGCACACAGACACACAACGGCAATGCCAGAATCCCCGTGGCGTAACATATCCTCGTTTCAGTGCACCATTACTGCTGTGGCTCTAGACCCTGTGGAGTCAGGCTCGGGTGTGGCTCTACAATCCGCCAGCCTTCCGGGATGTGGCCGTGCGTGGCCTCTGCATGTGATAGACATGCTGTGAAGCCAGTTGAGGTGACTGTTTGGGGAGCTCCATGCCAGGTGCAACTCCGGACATTGATGGCCCCAGGACATGCCCGAGTTGCAAGGGAAATGCACATTTCATGGGAGCTTCAGCCGCAATACCCATGCTGTCCGAGTGATCCAGCCCATCGCTTATCTGTACCCGCAGGACTCAGGTCACCCTGCGGCCGGGTCAGCGGTTCATGGTCTCTGAGGC
This sequence comes from Symbiodinium necroappetens, assembly GCA_905231915.1. Classification (NCBI taxonomy): domain Eukaryota; class Dinophyceae; order Suessiales; family Symbiodiniaceae; genus Symbiodinium; species Symbiodinium necroappetens. The sequence goes on from CAJNJA010049942.1 coordinate 8,422, forward strand.
CTTTCCACAGACCAGTCACTCAATAGAAGTACCACGGCTCGCCCTTCATTTACACCCTGTCTTCGGGCAGGAGCATGTGGGCACGGACGGCGTCCGGTATTTGAAGCTGGCGGACGGCTGCGTTCTGAGCTTGCAGCTGCAACTCTTCTGCGTTCGTTTGCACTCGGTAACTGATGGAATCTGGTGACGACTGCCTCTTGCAAGCTACAGAGCTTGGCTTTATCCAGACAGAAGCGGGACGAACGCTTCTATCCTCAGAGTTTCTTCTTAGTATGACGACGACGACGACGACGACTACTACTACTACTACTCGTATTATTATTATTGTTATTATTATTTGTATTTGTTCTTTTTTTATTTTTTTATTGTTATTGTTATAACAATAATAATTATTATTGTTGTTATTATTACTATTATTAGTATTGGTCATATGTTTCGTGTCACCCTTATCCTTCTTATTAATTACACTTCTGATATTTCTTCTTGTTATTACGACTTTTGCTAGTATAAGTACCAGTACTAGCACTGGTACTAGTGTTAAGTATTAGTATGAGCATTAGAATTTGCCTTGGTTTTGTAGTTGTATCAGTGTCTTCCCATTCTTATTCTTGTGAATATTACTGCAATTATTTGTAGTTTTGTTGCTGTTGTCTGTGTCATTGACGCTGTTATTGTAACCGTTGTGATGATGATGACGATGATGGTGATGATGAAGATGAAGATGATGATGGATCCACGAGGTTCCGGCTGGATGTTTGAGAACAAGCCTGGCGACGGTGTTCTGTGTGTTCGACAGGCCGTGGAAGAGGTAGGAGGTTGCTTCTCAGGGATTCAAGGCTTCTTCAAGTCAGGTGCTGGTAGTTACCCCGCGGTTTTGTGCACGAGGGGTGCACCGGAATTCGAGGGTTCCTGGTGGATTTCGGCCGGTTGATCTGTGGAGCGTCTCCACGCCCAAGTCCTTCTGTGAAGTTTGTGGAGCCCAAACCCTATCGTGCCGCATCAAACTAGGAGAGTATTGTCGACAAGTGCAGCAAGACAGCTTGCACACATTGACCCACTACGCGGTATAAAAGCCGGACTTAGGACAGGAAATCACTCTGAGGCAACATCCCGAGGTCTTGGAAACAGAAGTACCATGGAAAGCAAATGCCCCCACCTGCAACCTTCAGAACGGCGGCATGCCGGGAGATCTCCTGTCAAGACTCAGCGCTGGCCTCGGATCGCTCAAGCTGTGTATAGTGCAGGTTCAATTTCGGTGCCTTCTTATGGCCATTGCTGTAATTACTATTGCTATGACTATGTTGACGATTGCTTCCTTGTGTCACTCGCTCGTGATCGCGATTGCTTGATGACTTTCCCGGTGGTGCACAGGTACGAGACTATGCGTTCATGATCCTTAGGATTATGTCTTACGGTCATCCCAATCGTCGGACTCGTGAACGGCAACTGCACGGTGCGTGAACAAGGCCCCAGCTCTCTCGGCACTGTCCCCGTGAAGCCACGACCTGCTTGTGACCCCTATGCATCTTAGCTTCAGGCGACAAGACGCCGCCAGATGACAAGCTTCTGCATGAAGAAGATGCAAAGGCTTGTGGCTGACAGACAGGCAGTGACGCATCGATGCCGGTCATTGTTACCTGGTCTTGCAGGCCTTCTTGATGCGCATGCACAGGATCCTAAATTCGCTCCGGGCCCAGATGGTGCCAAAGACAGCCAGCACGCACGCTATCACCCTCACTACTTAGCACTTGCATACGATTGCACACGTATGCGAAATGACACATCGTCGTGGTGCAGGTGGCTGTTGACAGTGACAGTGTCTCGTTCAGCCATATGATGGAAGACATGATGTTTCAAAGCTCCCGATACGCCGCGTGGTTTTAAGGAAGCAAGTGCGGCCAGCAGTCGAAGGCGGCAAGGGAAGAGCGTGTGCCTGGCTAGCGGATTCATTGATTTCGCCAGTCTTCACTGTTCAAACCCTGCAGGCCTCCAAAGAGAGCTTCCAGACAGAATACGAAGCGTCACGGAGGCGCTGATCCGCAACGGGAACTAGTGCCCATCAGACCCCAAGAAAACCTCAGCTGCCAGGGGTGCGCAGTCCTGTGGAAGTCAACTAGGCATTCTCAGCTCCACCATGTCAGGGCCGTGTCAGCAGATCATCAGGCATGCTTCATGGCAAGATGCCGAATAAGACACAGTACATGCCAGGTGCAGAGAAGCCAAGAAACGCAGCTGACCATAGAGAAGGCACGCCCTCCTGGCCAGTCATCCTGGCAGGGAAGGGAAAGGAAGGGAGCAGCCTCTAAGAGTCTTCCTTTGAAAGCCTCCAGACCCTTCAAAGTTTAAGCTAAGCGTAGCTTGCCATGGTTCTTTGCTCCAGAGACTCCCTCGGTTGCGACATGCCTACTCGAGAGGCCAAGCGCATTCTGATCGATGCCTGCAAGAGCCACTCGGCTTTCTTAGGTCGCTTCAGTATTGCTGGAGCATCCAACTATCAGCCAGCAGCCAGGTCTCTTCAAAGACTTTGGCTTTCAGGTGGACTGTGTTGTTGGGGTGCATCTGCCATCAGAGACGGTTGAAAGCCAACAGTTGCTGAGCAGCAGGCTGCCATAGAAGTCTTCAGTTGCTCCATCTCAGAGCCTCCCACGTAATTCGGCAGGTGTCCCAGGAGGGTCAGCAGGAGTTGCTCGACGCGCTGGGAGCTCTGACCTGGGGAGTGCGGCTGAGACGTAGTTCTGATTCTATGATCATGGGCCTGCCTGGTTCACTGCATCCCTCTAAGTTGATCTGTTTCTCGGTGATGCAAGGTTGCGAGAGCACGAGTCCTGCAACCTGGTGTACATCATGGCGCGGCATGATGCTAGCAAGGGCTCTGGGACCTTTGCAATGTGTTTGTCTTTCTCATGTCACAACGCGGAGAGGAAATTCACATATTATTGCAGTCTCAGTACACGTTCTCTGCTATCAGCCTCGTCAGCCATCAGTACTGTTTATATAAACATGAACAAGCACATGTCGATGCATTATCTATACTAGTCGTTGCCAGTCTATACAGATGATAGACGGCAAGAGAAAGATGGGACGATTATACATAGATATATAGTCAATGTAGGTGTATGTGTGTGTATATATATATATGTATATGCATCTGGCATATTGGTACTGGTCTGCACGTGTTTCATATGTAAGTCCAGAACACATAGGCTGCTCGCATGCAGACACACAGGCATATGCACGCGCATTCGTAAAGCAAAAAAGCATCCATCCCTCCTTCCATCCTTCCGTGCATGCAGTACGCAGTGTCATGCAGTAGCGCAAAACAAATCATAATTGCCGGGTCCTTGCCTCGTTGCAGGCCACGAGCATCGAGCTGGTGCTGCAGATCCCTCCCGGCGGCCCAGTTCTCAGAAGTTTCTGCACTTCCAAGCATCCTGTACAACATTCTCTGTCGTGCCACGGCGTGGTTCCGTATATTCCTTTCCGTGAGTTTTGTGGTCGGGTGGACAGTTAGAACTGCCACAACTGCCACAACCCCGGTTCCACCGCTTTGCAGGTTGGTTCGGCCTGAGCCAGCTGCGGAGAGGGTTCCAGGCACGCTCAGAAACTCGTCTTGCGCCTCGGCGGCCAGGCACATCTTGTGGCTTCCGCCAGGTGGTCGTGAAGGAAGGCCCTGCTCAGCTGGTCGGAAAGCGGGGAGTGCTGCTGCCTGAGTTCTGGGATCAGCAGAACGCAAAGCCCAGAACAAGTGCCGCAGATCTTAGACACCAGCACCGGTCGTCTTGACAGACCAACAGTTGCCATGCATCTTGACCCTCAGCCATGACTGCAAACAGCGATTGAAATGTGTGTTTCGCGACGAAGCGTGCGTCGTCGTTCTTGGTATCAGTGATGCCGAAGATTGCTTCCATTATCATTCAGTGTCTCAGGCTGCTCAAGAGAGACGGCGAGCAGTGGCAAGTGCGCCTGGATGGTGTCGACGAGGACCTCCCAAGAGAACGGGATGCCTGCTCTCCGGGGCTCAGGGTTTGGGGATAGAGGCACCGAGCCCCGACCCCTCCAGGCTGAAAAAAGCTTGCAACAATGGAGTCTCCAAGATTCAGCCAAGCATGAGCCAGCACGAGATGTGGAGAACTATGCCGCTGCATCTCGAGCCGAACTCTTCAGGCTACTGCTGTCACTACGACTGTTAACATTATGATGCTTCCTTGTTCTCGCTGTTATTCTCTCTTGCACATGCTCTATTCACACCAAAACCTGAAGCCTCAAACTAGGAGAACCGATGAGGAAAGTGCTCTCGGCCCTGACTTCGGAATCCTGAACCGGAAGTCTCAGAGCCCTCCACTTGGCGCGCTGGCAGGCCCAGCTGTTGCCTTCGGAGGACCTGGTCATTGCCCCGGACCCGAATGCTGTCAAGGCAGGCAGAGCAAGTCATGTGCACGTTTGCCCAGTTGCTGGGGAAAAACTGATTAAGACGGTCAGCGAGAAACAAGAGCCGTTCTGCCGATGCTCTGACACATGCTGCTCCCCTTTCACAGGAGGCGAGCAAAGCAAAGGAGATCAAGGCCAGCTTCGTTAGCTTTCGCCTTCCCGCTCAGTGGGAAAGACTGGCAACTAACACTAAACATGTTTTGGGGGGGCAGGATCTACCTCTCCCCATATTCTTTTTGGTAATGCCTGCTGCCATCCTTTGGTCTAGGGTCTCGTAGTGAAACCCAAGAGGCTTCGGCGTCAGAGAAGGAGCTGGAGATGGAGGCGCTCCGTCTGAAAGCCAGCCATCGCGCTTCAACTTCATCCTGAGAGTGCGTTCCTGCATCTTCAAGGAAGGAAGGAACTCGCAGACGCGGCTTCTGCGAAGGCTTGGCAGATGGCTTCCCTCGCCGCCGTGCGCGGAAAAAGCCACGGCAAGCAGCTCACCGAGGCCCAAGCTCAGGCTCAAGATGTCTCAAGGCTCTTGAGGTTCTTCAGGGAGGTTCTACTTCTTGGGAACTTCAGACATGTAGGACCATGTAGGACCTTTGATGCAGGGGCTCATTCTGGTTGTAGTTTGTGCTTCGCCCGGGCACCTCAGCGTGAGGCGCCTTGGTGGGCCGTTTGCCAAGATCGAGCCTCGAGGCGTGCAACTGGCAGGCGAGCATCTGAGGGCCGGGCCATCCGGGAGTGGTCCAAACACTCCTGAAACACTTCAGGCTTGCGGAGAGGGAGCTTTTGGCCATCGCGTCTGGATCAGAGGCGCGGGTCTATTCACCAACATGGCAAGAATGAGACGTAGAAACAAGTTCGGGAACAGCCACTGGCAGCTCAGAAGAGCTTTGAAAGCTGTTGCTTACCGGTAGGTTCCGTTGGTGCATTGAGGTCGTTTTGAGCCAGGGTGCCGACTTGTTCAAGCAATGAGAGCCCTGCCCACTCCCAAACATGCATTGGAGTCAGGGTTGTTGTGCAGCCCACCAACGAGACCACCACCATCATTACTTCAGTTGTTGGCACAATTCGCGGTAATGACTGTTATCGCGTTGGACTTTTGAGACCCTCCTTGGACCAGGCTTCCTGGTCGGAATCCTTGAAGAGGCCGAACAAGGCCTTGGCCCTAACTCACTGACATGCCCTTCCGCGTGGGCGTCTGTGTGTTCGGAATGTTCGGAGGGAGACGTCCGATTCGCCTGGACGTCTCCAGTTGACTTTCTGAAACAAGAAGCAGAAGCCCCACGTTGAAAGTACGGCTGGTTGAGAAGTGTGCCCGCTCTGATCGCTACCTCACCGGCACATGTAACCTTTGCACTGAGTGTAGCTAAGCCGACAACGTGGGTCTAGGGCAACGTGTGCAGGGGAAGCTCTCAAAAGCGTCAGGGCCGATACATCCAGTATTTGTTCTTGCACTTCAGCTGTGCTGGACGGTCCGAGAGGAGACAATACAAACACTAGTTGGCATAGAGCGGTTAGGGTGGATAGAAAACTCGCGATGTCATGCCTCCTGGCAGTCGCTGCCCCCTGCGCCACTTCCCATCGAAGACGAGCGCGTGCCCTCCGTCTTCGCCATGATCGAGGCATTTGTGCCGCTGTAGAGATGGACAGAGAGTGAGATGCGAGCTGTGTCCCGGGTTCAGCTCAAGAAATTGGAATCCGCGGCGTGCTGCTGGCATAGGTTTCCGTCTGCTTTGTGGGTACCAGTTGTGAGACTTCGGAACCTGAAGAGTCTGCATGGTCGGGGCAGGAGATTGAGGCGGACGAGAACCGTGACCGCGTCCGCAACGAGTTCAAAGCCTTGGCACGTGATTGGCCCAGATCCTACAATATTAATATATTAATATATATATATATATTAATATGTATGTATATATATATATTAATATGTATATATATATATGTATATATATATATATTTTAATATGTATATACATATATATATATGTATATATATATGTATATATATTATATATATGTAT
>CAJNJA010049942.1:14917-25734 GCA_905231915.1 Symbiodinium necroappetens
TATATATACATATATATATATTAATAAAATAATGTAATTTGTATTGATTCAACATATTATCTCTGAAGCCTAGCGGCATGGCCTCCTTGCGACACAACGAGGCCGGCGTAAGCCACAGCCCCAGGCGGTGGCGGCTGTGCCAGAGACCGTCGGTGGGAGCAGCGCAAGCTCAGGCGAGGCGGCCAGTGCATCCTGCGGAAATCTGAACCCATCTGAACCCCATGTCGCTTCGAGTTTGAAAGCCCAGAGAAAGACAGGCAGCCACCTCTTTTCATGGGGCATGGACATCGGATTTCCGATGGTTCCTGCTTGCAGGACGCCGGAGAGGCGCTTTCAGCACCCGCGCAGGACGTCCGGTCAGCATTCAACAGAGACCGAGTAGAATAGCAGCCACCAGAAGTCGGATTAAATGAGGGTGACATCATCCTCTTAGAGGCACTACAAGATGATTATACTATAATGGACCCCCAAGCCCAATTCCAAGTATCAAGGCTTCTGTGGCTTTGGAACCGGGACAGCCGGAGGAGCTCTGGAGGAGAAACCGGAGGCCACCGAGACTTTTCTGGATGCAGAGGAGGAGCTGGAGAATCCGTGGGTTTCCATGAAGACGGTTGCCTTTTCTGCACCTGCAGAGGAGCAGGATTCGGACGACCTCAGAACCGCTGAGGCACCCTAAATGCCATGTCTTTTCAACTTTGCTGCCGTTACAGACTCTGGTGGCCAGGCTCGTGCAAATCGCGGAGACATCAGGTGGGATCCTCGACAAATGCTCATGCTGCCTTGATTGTCCATCTCCCGCTGGATAGAAGAGCAGAAGGGAGCATGGAGGTACTTGTACCTCGGACGCTTAGCAACCGGCTGTTGTCGCCGTGACTATGACGGCACTGCCAGGGATTTGCTTCGTCGTGAAAAATTCGTCCAACTCTCAGGCCATGACAAAGCCCAGCTGTTGCCAGTTAAGGGGGCGACGTTATGTACCTGGCAGTGCTAGAGGAGTGCACTTCTCCAAGCGCCTCCGTCTGACTAAGGCTTGTTCGCGAAAAGATGCAGAGCTTGCTGTGATGACCGGGAAGCTGGACCCCTTGGCACTGTTTGTGTAAGACGCCAGAATTCAGAATTTGGGGGACCTCAATCAACACCTGTCATGGCAGGACCGCAATCCAGGCCGCATAGCTGTCGAGGCGACACACTGAATGGCCACAAGTATATGTTTGTGGTCTGTCTTTTCCTCACGGTGCAGGGCCGAAACGAGGAGCTTCCTCCAAGGCGTACAAGGCAAGCTGCATGTTTACGACTTGCTTGACGAAGCTTTGGTCTACAAGTCTGCGGTTTTCCTGGCGAATGACTGGTGTGTCTCTGATTATCCCTCTCTCTCTCTCTCTCTCTCTCAGGCCGCAGTGCGTGAAGGAAGAGTTCGAGCGCCAACGAGCTCGCTGGCACTTGCTGCCTCCTCAGCCAAGTCGGACCGCAGAAGCCCCGCCATGACTTTCATGCCACACCTGGAAAGGAAGTGGTGGCTATGATCAGAGAGGGTGTGGTTTCAGTTGCAACTACAGGTAGTAGATTTCCCCTGTTCCTCTCAGCATCTCGAGTTTCATAGGTCCGCTTAAGCGGCAATGCCATGCTCCGCCAAGGCCACCGCGGGGCAAACACGTCGGTTACATGCCACAGGCCGATCAGCGGACCAATGCAATCAGCAATACTAGTTCAGGGTTTTAGGGTTCAGGGGTTTAGGGTTTAGGGTTTTACTGTACCACCATGTGCCCTGAGGTTCCTTATTGGACTTACACTGTAATCGACCCCAACTACTAGCCTAAGTGCTAAGGTTGCAGTATCGATGATGGTCATCTAAGTCTTGTACTTTGACCTTGATACGTGTGGGCCCCTTTTACAAGTCCAAGCTGAACCGCTTGCATGGATGATCCACCAGACAATTTCAGTCTAGGATTGTCTTTTCAGTACTGTCACCTGTCGCAGATGGTGCGAACATGTCGGGTCTATGTCTTCTCATGCTGCGAAGCCATTGAAGATTTGGCCGCATGCCTTGCTAATGGCATGCCGGCAGTAAATCGGATCCAAGAAGGAAAAAAGTGGATGCTGATGTGGATGAAACGATAGGGACGGGAGTTCCCTGTTAGACCTACTTGTATGCAAGAGATTGCAAGAGTCCAACAGTAAACGTACATTGCTGTAGGCCTTCATGCACCGTTTACGCCTTGCGCTGGACAGGCCCATGTCCTGGGAACCGGCGCAGAGCTCAATCGCGCTCTTGCAAGGGCCAAGGGCCGTGGCCTGGCTTAGATTCCCCCTCGTCTTGGGGTTCTCACCTCGCTGAGGCCAGGGGAACCTGGGTGCTTTGGAAGACGGCCGGCGGCCTATGCTTGCAACATCAAGCCGCACGCCCCTGCAATCAAGCACCAAGGTCAGAGGACAAGGCGAAAATAGAGTTGCTACTTGCTGCTTTGTGCCAGGTCTCTCAAAACTGTCGGTGGCAGTTCACATCAGGAAGTGTGTGTTCTCATCCAGCTCAGGTTAGATTCGGGATCCCTCCTTGAAGCGCAGCTTTACCTACCGCGATCTGAGGTGCGAGCAGCGCCCCACCACGGCGGGCCGACAAGGCAACGGGATGTCAGGGTTCGCTTCAGGTTGAGATTTGCTTCAGCCGCAGATGTCTGCAAAGAGGGCTCTCAACCCTGAGCCTCGAAGCCCTAAACCAGACAGAAGCTCAGAAAGGAGTTATAGAAAGGTTTGGGCGTTCAAGGCGGACTTGCTCAAGCGATGCCTTCAGACCGAGACCCTGAAGTCTCCAGGACCTGCTGGCGCCGAGTTTCGGTGGCCTCCCGGAGTTCGATGACCAACCGGGCTTCTTTCGAGGCTCAGGCTGGGGGGCGGGGGGGGGGGGGGTGTTGGGTCATGGGATGTTTGGGTTTCTTGGCCCCTCTTTTGTTTTCGGGGGGAGCGTCCGTGGGGGAGCGTCCTTGTGTTCAGTTTCAGAGTCCGACTACTCGGGAGCTCTACGAGGGATCCCGACTTTCTCAAACTCTCAGGCATGGTTTCTAATTTTGCGAGTTGACGGATGCAGGTTGTCTGAAACATTGGTAAGTGTATCAGTTGGACTAGCAACGAAAACCCTGCAACATGCAGCTCTGCGAGACTCGGCATGACACTGCCCACGTCAATGCTGTCGGTGACCCTTTCTCCGCTCTTGCAGGTTTCGCGAGCTTTGGTTGAGGCCAGCGTCCAAGAATCTTTGCCGGTCCAACGTCGGGCGCTGCATGCACGGCGTTCCTGATCTTTCCTGGCTGTTAAACGTTAGCGTTATACAGCGATGACATCACCCTCCACCGCTCCGGAGGCTACCAGCGAAGGAGTTGAAAGCTCGTCCACGAGCTTCCGCACGTAGTTTGAGACGGAAGGAGTCAACTGCCACGATTCAGCTCAGACGCTTGTCCGTGCAAGAACTCGGAATCCTGGTTATAGGAAGTTGAAGCCAACGTAGAATCAGTGGCCAGAACGTCTCCTTCGAGCTCCCGTGGATGCAAGCATAGCAAGGTGCGGTAGGTATGCATCCAGGCATCTTTTGAAGCCACTGTCTGCCACGAGCAGCATTTAGAACTTCGACTGCATTGGAAAGGCGGGTGGCTCTTCCTGTTGCATCGGCCCCTCCGGCCCTGAGTATGGGAGCGGCAATCTCAACTTCTTAGTACCCTACACTATTTTGCCAGTTAGTGTGGTTCTTGTGATGCTTAGTGGATGTCAGATTTGCGTTGCCCCTGTCCAGCATGACAATGTTTCCAGAGCTTGCCCCTAGCATGGATATCCTTAGGATTAACTCAACCATGACTTGCGGCATTCGAATTTGTCTGCAGCCTTGGCTTCGAGAGACAGGCCAACCAGCACAGAATCTGCATAGAAGCCTTCGTTGCCGGTCAAGCAACCCTCTTAATTCACAAGCCGTGTCAGCCTTTCGACACCCTGAATCCCATGACCGATGGCCCGTGCCTGCACAAGGAAGGACCGTGCAGGTCCCTGTAGAAGTCTGAGACACCAGTCGAAGTCGGTTGTTAGACTCGGAGCCGAAAATAGCCGGAGGTCATGGAAGGCATTGTGTGTGCTTGGCTGCGCAATGACCTGCGCCTTCATGACAACGGTGTGCTGCACCAGGCCGTGATTAAAGTTGACAGCTCTACAAGTTCTGTCGGGGCATGAAAAAGGGAGAAGGGTTCTGCAGCACGAGGAAGCTTTCTAGTGCAGCCTGTGTGGCAGGGACGATCGAATTTCCATGAAAAGAGCCAGATTGTTGGTGACACGCATCTCCCGCATCCTCCCACAATCACCGACGTGTGAGCGGGTTGACGTCTCTTTGCCATACATAAGATGCCGGTCAGGCTGCGGCAATTGCATCCAGGAAGAACCTGCGGGTGCTTCCAGTTTATGCTCGCGTCTGAGAGAGGGATTGCGGCAACGTTAGAGCGAAGCCGACGACGATGATGGTTATGATGATGAGGATGACAATTAGTTGCGATGATGTTGGTGATGATGCCTGAGATGATGTTGATGATGATCAGGCAGACCCGGACGACCGTGGATGAATCCAGCAAAGAGTGCCGAGGGTGGTGACGACGATGATAGTGACGGCGTGGCGATGATGACGAACATAGCATGCATCACGGAAGCTCGAAGCAACAACAACTACGTATGACTACCGACTACCGTCTGACAAAATCTGATGTTGATAACACAACAAGTGTCCTAATGCTGTTTGCTCTAGAAACCTGCACTCCGATATTGCAACATAGTTGAACTAGTCACATTATTCGGTGTTAGCAAAAAAGCTCTTTCTTCTATGAGTTCTTCGGAGCTTACTTACTACGCACCTACGGTTTCTTCTTCCCATTACAGTGCCGGCGTGAGCATCTTTACGAGCATCATCATCGACACTTCATAAGTCTCCACACTGAAATCCACGCTGCATCATGCTACATATGTTCTTCTCCGTCTGCATTATGATGATGATCCTCATCACGGGCTCGCTGCCGACATGCCAGTGGATCCGAGGTGTTTGATCCACGCTACTTCCAACGCACCCGGTATCGGACGCTGAGAACAGGCTCGCACACCGGGCACGTGTTTTGAAAACAAGATCCCTTTTTCTTGACTCGAGTTCCTGAAGTGCACAGCTCAAGCGGTTGGAACGCTGAAACCAGTGCCCGGTAGCTTCGCATCCTGTGCTGGAGGATGTCTCCGGGCCCTTTTCCTTCTGCGGTCCGTCCTGGCATTGAAGCTTAGCGGACAGAGGGCCAGAGGGCTGCGCGATGCAAGCATTTCTGACTTGGAAGACATTCGGCAGGGGGGTTCCTCAGTGTCGACTTTGCACTCCTCCGAGCAGCCAACCGAAAGAAAAGCCCACTCTGCTTTAACAATGCTCGGGGCGTCCATCACTTGGGACTCAGTGGAGGTTGATGCGATTCGCACGGCACGAGCAGTTCCTCCTTGTGCTGCTTTTACTCCTGCCCCTCCTGCCGCCGTCACCTTCGCCACCACCGCCGCTGCCACTGCCACTGCTGCCACCACCAGTAGTCCAGAGCCCACGAACTAGTGAAAGCCCAACAGGCTCCGAAGCATCAACTGGTGAGAACCGAAGCTGGAGACACTTCAAGGAAGCGACAGCTTCGGCGTGTGGGATCAGACCTTCTCATCAAGGCTCGGTTCGACTTCAGTGTGGGGGTAAGCCTCTTTCAGCAGGCTCACGGCTGTGGGAGTCGAAGAGTTGAGGTTCAAACTCTGCTTGTGACAAGATCAGAAGCTCTCCTTCGTGAGGCCTGGGCTTGCATAGCCTCCTTAAAGCTCCCAAAAAAAACTCTCAGAAGATCAGGAAAGTCCATTCTCAATCTCTTCCAGCACAACAGGAATCCCCTTAAAGGGACCCTTGTATACCCTTATAGTACCCCTATAGATCCCTTAAAGCCCCCAACTCTTTTCCGCAGCCGGAGGTCGGCCGCCCGGAAAAGCTCCTCCCAACGCTGCTCGCGGAAGATGCGCACCTCCTCACGCAGCCAGGGCCTCGGCGACTGGCAGCTGTGGCGAGGGGTTTAGGGAGTTTAGGGTTCAGGGAGTTTAGGGTTTAGGGCATTTAGGGAGTTTAGGTTTAGGGAGTTTAGGGTTTAGGGGAGGGTCTGTTCGGGTATTTTGGCTTGGGTTTTGTCGGGGATTTTCATGGCGAAGTTTGGCAACTCCTCGGTGTCCGCTGGGCTCGAACCCTTGCACCCAATCCAGGCGTGTTTGTTCATGTTTCCTTTTTTGACGGAATGCGCAGGAGCCAAGACCTGGTGTAGTTTGGTAGTTTCAGTCGATTGGTGCGTTAGCGTCCATTTGCATTTGGCTTCCAAAACAAGCTTCAAATCTAGGCAAGTTGTGTTGTTTTCCGGGCTTTAGTAATTCCCCATCTAGTCAAGACCCCCCACACAGCACCCAAATCGATGCACAGTGGCTTGTTTTCGTTGTGTTTGAAAGCCCCCGTAAACCAGATTTCATGACGTCGCTTTGAAATTGTCGGGTTTGTTGAGCCCTCAGAATTAGCTCGGACTCAGGCATCTTAGCTCGTTTGTTCCTGCTTTTCTAGGCGCCCGCCAAACAATTTTTGGGTTCCCTCAAGCTGCCCACCCAGCCCCAAATTCCAGCATCTTGGCCTGTTTTTTGCCAGTGTCTGAGTCAAGGTTTATGGGCACCCAAACAATTCACAACACCGTCTACGGTTGTTCGTTTCAAGGGCCACGGTGTTTTGGTCATTAGGTCGCGAGTGTGATGTTTTCCGCGAAGAGAGTCGCGGCCGAAACAGTCTTTGTTTCATGAACAGAACCTCCCCAGAACAGACGAGATTTAAGATACTCAAGCATGGAAGGCAGGAGGTCACATCTGCAGAGCTCACGATCGACGGTAACCTGCGACGAGCCTTGAGCGGCAGGCGGCTTCGTAGTCCGGGCTGAGAATGGCCATTTGCACCCTGATATCCTGAGAGCGTCAGGTGCCAGTGGCAATACTGCTGGGGTTCCACGCTCTTCCACAGGGAGAGCAGACTGCCCCTGGCATGTTGCAGTCGTGTCGTGTATATAGCCTTCCGATCACAAAGCCCGCAGGACGATGTTGGCTGTGCAGCAAGCCTCGACAATATACCAGAGCAGCTTGGCAGTTCGCGCTATTGGCTAGACCACAGTCTCAATGCAGCAGTCGCATCAGACCACTACGCATTCTTACCCAGCAGATTGCGGTTCGTGAGTGCACGACTTCTGTGCTTTGCTGTTCACCTGCAAATGCCCAGGTACTTCAACCAGTTTGTGAAGTGTGTATGGCCGGGCGCACAGTATGCGTTGAGAGATCGCCAGCACCATAGCTGGACATGAGTCTAGCTTAGGTCGGGCCAGGTGCAGAAATCTGAGGAGCAGGTAGCAGATGGGAAAAGATCTTTGTTGCTCTTGTGGCTTTCAAATCGGTTCCATCGCTCTCGCTGTTGCTGGCGCTGCTAGGTTATGTTGTTGCTGCTAGTCACGACGGTCCTATGATTCCTATGATGATGTGCAGCGAGGTGGTCATGACAATGATGACGAGCATCGGGAGGGAACGGTGGTGACGGTAGTGGTGGTGGTGGCGGTGGTAGTGGCGGTGGTGGCGGTGGTGATGATGATGATGCGGCTAAAGGGTGAGGCTGATGGCGGGTAGCTGTTGTTTCTGTCAGGTGGACATTCCTCGGGTAGCCCGCTTGGTGCGGCCCTGCTTGCCAGATCTGGAGCTTGGGAGCCTGCCGCTGCCCGAAGCCCACGATCTGGACTTCGAGCCGACCTGGCGAGCACCTCGCTCACAAGACTTTTGGACCACCTGTAGCGCCTGCCTGCGTGCGTTGACAGTAGACACCGACACCTCGTTGAACCGGATCGATTCGCCTGCCGAGGATCTGCCATATGCGGAGGAGCTACCAGAGCCCTGTCGTGACGACGAGTTCTTGGGGGGCGAGGAAGCCGGGTTGGAGCGCCTGGCCGACTATCTGAGGACGGACTTCCAGCCGCTTAGCTTAATACATCGATGCGAATATTCCGCCACGTGTGGGCTGTCAAGGTACACGTTTCACACAGACCGCTTGGAGCATTTCGGTGAGTACTATGCATCCAGATTGGGGCCCTGGATGGCACATGGCTGTCTCTCGCCACGCAAGGTCAGCACCAGGAGTTGTGCAACGCTGAGCTGATGCGCTCGTCTCTTGAATCAGTTTGGCGCAGGTCTTTGAAGAGATTTGCCGCTGCGAAGTCCAGTCTCCGGGCCTGTCGCACACGCAGCGCCTGGCGGTCGAGTTGACTTGGCGGGACTTCTTCCGATACCTGTCCGGGAAGCATGGCGCCACCGCGGCAAATATTGAAAGGATGAATCTTCGGATGGACTGAGCCTGGGAGAGTCCCGGAGGATGAGTCTACAGCCGAGGTAACGGCATCTTCCGTGAAGGTGGGGTGAAAGGCTACAAGCGAAAGTGGAAGCAGGACGTTCGCATGTTCAATCTCTGGTCTGAAGGTCGAACTGGTGCCTTGGACTTGCAAGCAGCACAAGCACCAGTGAACGTGTGTAGTGTCCTTACAAGAGAAGCGTCAGAGATGCCCAAGCACGCGATGTGCGTTGCAGGCTACCCACTCGTGGACGCCTGCATGCGCGAGCTGGGAGCCACTGGCCTGGCATCAAACCACGCGCGGCTGAATGCAGCGTCCTTTCTTGCCTGCAGCATGGGCTTCGACTGGAGGCTGGATTTCCGGCCAAGAAGTGTAAGGAGAGTCGAGAGGGTCAGACAGATTAGATTGGAGGTTGCATCTTCCTCTTGCAGCTTGCAATGGATGCTGGTGTTGCTGAGTTTCCTTTTGCAAGACTGATGATCGCATTAGCAGTGGTAGCAATCTCATTAAGGCTGTCGCTATAGCATCAACAAAAGCAAAGGCAGCAAAAACCAAAGCGACAACAACAACGATACCAGCCGAAACAGCAGCATCAACTAGCCATTACGCACGGTAGGGTAAGCACAGGTGCTGCGTGGTACTTTCAGCATCTCTGTGAGATCGAAGGATCTACAAGTTGCACTTCCAAGATACTTCTTGTGGCACGCAATCCTTGGTCTATTGCGCTGGTTGTTGGGCAGTCGTCACTTCGGGCACCTGTAGTTATAGCCTGTCGTTCGGTTTGCAAACCGGGCGGAGTTCGGAACACGAGCTCGCAGCGGTAAGCTGGTGAGCTCCGCAGTTCTGTGCAGAAAACCTTGGGCCCAATGATTCACGGAGCAGAATCTGCTCAACAAGTGTTCGATGACCTGTCTCTCTGGGCTCACCGTGGCTTCAGCGCCATTCAGGTGCGTTTGAGGGACCGGCAAACTCTGTCGCAAGTTTTGGGGTCGGTGCGCTTGCCAACTGTTTTGAGATGTTTGCTCCAGGGTGAACATCGTGTTCTGGCAACTCACCCATGTAGGCGAACTCAGCGATGGCAAAACGAACTGAAGAGTTTGCAGGCGCGGTGCAGATTGGTTTGAGAGCCATCTTCTGGACTATGCCACTTTGCCGCACAGAGGTCCGAAGATAGTTGCTGTGGCGCGGGTCCGGCTTCCTGCACAGGGTAGCAGACGGGTCAGTAGTGTAGCACGTGCATGTTTGTCACGGCACCTTGCCCGGGATCAAAGATCCAACAAGGCAGTCAACGAAACTTGCTTCAGAGTGCTTGAGTGGCCCAATACCTTTTGCTGGTGCTGGTGATTTGCCGTGAAGATAGGAGTTACGGGAGTTTCAGAGAACAAGGCCCGTCATGCGGGTAGTTCTCTAAAGTACGGTCCCTTTTTGGGTCCTCAAAAAGTACGGCACCCTTATAAAAAGGGCAGTAAAAGAGGGCCTATTTTAGAGAACTACCCATGCCCATCCATGATGTGAGGATGTAACCTCCAACTGGGCGAATTGGGTGCGCTGCGCCGGCCTCACGGAGGGTCGCCTGAGCTCTTTCAACGTGGCTTCTTGGCTTTGGACTTCAGAATGGTGGCTCCGAACAGTGTGCCTTCCAGAAAGAGACTGACAGTGGCGGCACCTTCGAAACAGAGATGGGGGGGGGGCGAATCCCCATAAGGTCAGGCAGTCGCAAAAGCTGGACCCAGAGGGGGTGTACCTGAAGCGCTGGCTGCCAGAGTTGGAGCAGGCCGTCGCCAGTTCTCTGCCTGTATGCCAGAAATCGAATCAATTATAATAGTAATGGTAAGAGCAGAATACTACTAATAATAATACGTAATGGACACTAATAACAATAATAATAGCAAGAATTGTAATAATAGTAATAACAGTAATGGCAATAGTAATATCAATAGCAATAGTAGCAATTAAAACAATAGCACCTATTAAATGAAGACTTGGACAGTTAAATATGCAGAAAGCCACAAAACACTGCCAGACCTACGAAAAACTGTTATAAACAAAGGCATAGAAAAGGATACTAACAATATATAACAATCGTGATAATAGTCAGAATAATAATAAAAATAAGTATAATATAGTTATGAATCATGGTAGCCGCTGCGCGCATCTTAGCCAGTGAGCCGGAAGGTCGACCCCCCTTTGATCCACGAGCCGCCCCTTGGCCCAAGCTCCGACGCCTTTGGGCGTCGTTTGCCCTATGATTTCAAGGCAATTCGTTGGAGATAACTTAATAACACGTCTAAAACAGAATGTATATGTGCTTTCTATATATATATACACATGTAATATATGTATGTAGAAAAGATAAAAAGTATGTGAAGAACCTGCCAGGTCCTTTCT
>CAJNJA010049953.1:0-25732 GCA_905231915.1 Symbiodinium necroappetens
GGGAATTTCGCAGAGTAGTGCTTCGTGCACACGAACTGGCATGGTTTAGCGGCGAGTTTAGGGTTGAGGCTGTAGGGTTGGGAGAGACGGCTCTTAATATGGCATATATGTACATCTAAACTCTCTCTTTCTCTCTCTCTTTCTATATATATATATATATTATAAATCTTTTATCATATTCAAAGAATGATCTATATAAATATATTTCTCATTCTATATGCTCATATAAATATTTATTAGATATTCCAGACAAATATCACAATATAAAGATAATATCAAATTCAAATTGAATAGAGAAAGATTTTTCATATCATTCTATATATATATATGATTAATCCTCTAGACAAAAAATATTTTGTATATATTTAAAAAAAATCCTTTTATGAATGATATGATTTTCATATATATATGTATATTTGAATTTATCCTCCGACTCTTCGGATACGACATCTAACAAATTTGAGGAATCAAATCTTTTCCATATCTTGAATTTCCGCCTAGGCCCCATAATATCAATCGATCCGACTCCCGCTTTGATCATTATATATTTCAATTTTCGTGAAATTAACGAATAATTTTCTATTATAAATCTAATCCCTTCACGCCCCGGCTCGATTTCCTAAAATGAATGAATATTTTCTAGACCACAAATTGATATGAAAAAAAATATAAAATAATTCTAAAGCAAAGAAATACCCAATCCCTCCTAATTTATAGCTTTCTTTCGATCCAACCCAATTCTTTATAATTCTAGCCCAAAATATCATAGAATCTTCCGGGCCGGCTGCCTATTTTCCCTTTATTAGATTACGAATATAAATAAAATATTTTCTTTCGGTTATTCCACCGGTCTAATTCCTAAATCCTCTGTATAAAATAGAAAAATAATATGAATTCTAACCCTTCTCTTCCAAGAACCAACCAAATTTTTATCTATTTCAATCTATGAGAAATCCCTTTATAATTTCATTTTTCAAAATCGAGAAAGGTCCAATAATTCTTGCCCTTCCAACAGCCTCCCAAATATCTACCTGCCCGATTTTTGAATTCTCTATCAAGAAATCATCCCAAAACCTAAACAAAATTTGCAGCTAATCCATAACGGAACGCGTAGATTTCAGGGTTCTATCTCGGGTTGTTTGGTGACATCAAGAAGATATAATAATATTTCGATATTTTCTCCTCCCAAATATCTTTCGAATCGGATCAACGACTCATTAGAATCGGGCAAATCGTTTTCAATCTCTAAAAATAGCTCAAGAAAAAGCAATTTATTAATTCGAATCATATATCTAACCTATCTTATCTCATATATTTTTTCAAATTTCAATAGATTTAATAATTATCGTATTTTCTATTAAATATATCAAAATATATAACAAGCTCAATAATTTTGTAATTCAATTTCTACCAAAAATCATATCTTCTTCCAACCTAAGAATTTTCCAGACTCCCAATATATTACTGTAAGGATTTTTTATTTCAACCAAGCTTCATTAAGCCAGACCCAATTCCCTAAAATATATAAATTCCTTTATACGAAAAAAAGAGTAAAAGAATTATATATATCAATATGCCTTCATAATTACATATAAATAAAAATACGAGAGACCATTGAAGCACAATCTATAATGATGTATATATATATATATAAATATAAATATATATATATAGATTTTATTCATTTATTTATATATTCAAAGCCTGCCCGTGAGGTTTGGTTTGGTTCTGTTTAAAGCCGCGGTGTCCGGTCGTATTTAAATCCGAAAAAACCGAATTGAATCGCTGCAACCCTGATTGCTGAAGTGGTCTGGACTTGTGGGTTTGCAATTTCCTGGCGTGTTCGTGCCTGGACATTATGCGAAACCGTGTCTGATGCTGCAAGATGAAGCTGCACATCCATTTTGTCGCAGCCTAACCCATTACATTGTGATAGCAGCTCTTTCAATTTTAAATCAAATCTCCCGGCCACGCGTCGCTTGCATCATGGGCCTTTGCGAGACCTGTGCGAACAGAGTCTCGAAAGATGTGGCTCTGGGAAGCTCCCCAACCTTGAGAGACGCCCAGTCGCCTCTTCCAGCCGAGGTTTCCCACCTGGGCCATTTCAGCGAAGAGGCCGAAAAGATCCGGAGAGAGAGACTTTGCCCGACGAGCTGCCACAACCGCTTCGCCAGCTCTGGCAAGCCAGTAGCGGAATCCCGTCCTGATAGTAGACAACTGTAGACAATGCAATTGCCAGACAAACGGTCAGAGACACTGAGTCACTCATGCGCCCATTCACTCACTCTTTGACTAAGAGCAAACCCGGAACTGGCAGGCCTGGCTGCCGACGCCGGAGCACAATGATGCTTGCATCCAGAAAGCCAAGTTTCAGCCTTTCAGGGCTGCATATGCTCAGGCCCGGCCTTCTTTGCGGCAAGGTCTAGCGCTGTCACATGTTGCATAAGCCGCAGGCTCTCGTCGCGCATAGCAGAGCCAGGGGGCCTTTGCCGAGCCCAAACGTTGTACGAGCTTCATGTAGGAGGATTTTCTTTCATTCTAAACGATGCCCCTAACTTGTGGAGGAGGGACTGGGACGAAAGGTAAGCTATAGCTTAGCCCTATAGGGCAGAGCAGCAGTGGAGAAGCCGAGGCAGCCAAGCGGACTTTTTTTTGCCGCTCACGCCAGCGTGGCGCGTAGCAGGCGCAGCTGCCGCCAGGTGGCTCCTCGAGGCGGGAGCAGGACGCAAAGCTTGCAGGCGAGTTGCGACAGGAGAAAGGTTTGGAGGAGCAAGATTTCGGAGCTGAGGTTCTGTTGCTCCCGTTGTTGGGGAACAGACGCGCCTGAACATGCTAAACGAGGCTGCCAGTAGCTGAACGAACACGGGCACGCCCATTTGTGTGGCTTGCCATCTCTTTGGAAACAGCACAGCAAAGGCCGACCAAGGACTGAAACCACATGCGCGTGCACTTGACCTTCATCTTTCGCACGCGCCGCACCTCAGCCTTGCCGAACCGCTCCGTCAAGAGATCGGCAGGGTGCTCGACACGGCCCAGCACACGTGTCACCGCAGCCCGGACATCCAGGACGGTGTGCTACTTCACTTCCCGGTGCCCACTTCCTCTGTCAACATCTCGGCAAACCGTCTCGATGAAAGCCGTCCCAAAAACAAGCAGGCTTCCCGGCGCTGTCCTTCGCGGGAAGGCACGACGGCTATGAGGGCATCGTGAAGCAGAGTCGTCCGATCTCCGGCTTCAATGTTGATGTCCCCACGCAAGATCTCGCCCAAAAATTTCTGCACTGGTGACGATAGCGTGCACTGTTGGGGCGGTTGACCTCGCGGCATGTGACCGTGCACTGCCGTGTCAAGATCTCTTGGGCGCTGAAGCTAGAGAGCATATCTTGGTAGCTGTATTTGCGCGAGTCCCTCTGCCAGTGCTGAGGCGATGTTGTGACTTCCGATAGTACTTGTCACACAGCCCGCGCAAAAGCAGGGCTCGGCATGCGAGCTCCGGAATCCCCTCGAAGACCAGGCGACGCTTCAAGGGAACCTGCCGATGCAAGCGCCGTGTGGACGGTTGTTTTATTCCTACTGGGGCAGCGTGGATGGAGTGCGCTAATCAGTGCGCGGCAGTTCTTGCGGTTGACTGACATGCACAACATCTCTCAGGCTAGGCAGAAATGTTGCATACCCTAACGGAAAATTAGGAGGACTCCACGGTTTGAGGCTTGCATTCGAGCGGCACATGTGTCCAACACGGAAGCACAAAGACACCGCACGAAGGACTTCGGAGCCTCGCAGAGATCATGTCGAAGCCGATGATGGAGCGGCCATCCTCGGCAGAGAAGCGGGGTTAAATTCTTGCAGCCGTGCTGTAGTAATTCTTGCAGCCGTGCTGTAGTAGGCTTGGAAGCACTGCCGGCAGAGTCCTGAGCGCATGATCGGACAGAACTAGGCTACTGGTACTTCAGGAGGCTCGACATCGGGTGTCACATGGAATGGCCTCGAAGGGAGATGCTGAACCTCTGCGTTTTCTACGAATTTCGACGATTCAGCCGCGAGTCTTCTGGCCGAGACTCGGACGCGACGTCTGCATCCGGCACAGAGCATGGCTCAAGGATTATATTTAAAGAAAGACATGCTGCCGGCCGGAGTTTTCTTGCTCATCTTGGTTGGCTGGGCGGAAGAACAGGAGCGTAGGAGCCAAAGAAGGCACCGAAAGACAATCATGCTTGTCTCAATGCAGGAGATTGGAACAGTCACAACACCGAACATCATACGAGCCAAGCAAGCCACTCAAAAAAAAGCTTGCGCAACATTGATGCCCGGCGCGGCGAGCATCATGAGCATCATCCGTGCCCGGCGGGAGGCCAGCATCATGAGCATCATTGGCGGCTCGGTTCTCCGTTCCAGGGCAAGCCGAAACACTCCCTTTTCATGCCAGAAAAGGAGGGGGGTCCGGTCAGTCGGGAAAATGCAGCTCCAGGTGCAGTCTAGCTCGGGAAACCGGCACCGTTTGACAGAATTCTTGGGGCCCTTTCCCCACACCCCTGTTGCAACCTTCGGTTGATAAGAAACTCCGCTAGCCCCGGAGGCTAGCTTTCGTGACCAGCGCTGCAACAACCTGAATGCCTTGGACCAGCACATGACTTGCGGACGAATCCGTCGTTGGGCATCTGGCTTGGGCGGAATGCAGATTTGCAGCTTCCAGGACCCAAGGCTCCTGGAGTCACTAAGCAGCTGCACCATCTGCTGCACACGAGCAACGCAAAGAAGCTACGGATGAGCCTGCTCAAGAGAAGAAATCAGAATCAAACGACCGTCAGCATCCGATCGCACGACCTGCAGTCTGCAGTACACGAAATCAAATCAGAACCACCAGATCAAGGCTGAATTGCCCGTGCGACTGTGTTGTGCGGTGCTTGCGTTGATTCATACAGTACGGCGGGCAAGCTAAGCAACGGAGTGTTAGCTGGGCGGAGTCCTACCGTCCCAACACCTGAATCCACGGGAAGATCCCAGTTCCGATATCAAGCAACAAACAAGTGCTAGAGTCAGCTGCGTGCCCCTCGTGCTTCATCAAGACCAGAACAGCATCATTCAGCGAAGCGTGATTGAACTCCTTCTGACAAGAAAGCAGGGGAAGGCACTGTCCTCGACCCTCGGGATGAACATCCCGAAGGAAATCAAGCCACCAACACGACATATCTGTACGGTGTAACTATAGGTTGAACATGTGAAAAGGGTTGTTGCAAAACAAGACAGCACAAATTGACAATACCAGATCAGTCACATCGCACTTCTTCTGTAAGATCCCCACGCGGTCGAACTCCTTAAGCACAGCCTCCGAATGTCGGAGGTAAGGCGCCGTCAAGCAGGGGTAGGGCTTATAGGGTTTAGGGAATGTCAGAGAAATCCGCCTTGTATAAACTGTCTCTGCAGCCTTCGATTGTGCCATACTGGCGTCCAAACGGAATGTCGCATATCACCACGTCAACCTCGGTCAACAGGGGTTCGGTAATGCACCGTAGAGGTTGAAACGTGGAAGATCCAAGGCCACAGATGCCCAGCAGATCCCGGTGTGTTTCATCGTAACTCTTTATGCATTGCGTCACCGCGGCTTGCGTCAAATCTTCTCGCGGCATCAACGCATCAGCGAAAGTTGCATTTCTCTAAAGCTGCACAATTTCGCCGGAAGCGCTACGAAATCGCAGCATTCAGGGGGAGATTGGGCAGACTGCGCAGCACTTCACTTGTTCCATTGCTGTGGGAGGCGGATGCCGATTCATGCCACCAATTTCCACGCAGCCACTCGAATAATCGCAGCTCCAATGCTGGTGACAACTATCCATCGAGCATAGCAGCAGACCACAGCAGAGAAGCCTGAGCCCCAACACTCAACGTCTCCTGGAAGTGGCCTGCCCTACAAACTTGGGCGATGGCCGAGCGATCTGGTAATGGCAACCTCTGGGCATCACCCATGAGGAGGTCCTGACTTACGGGTATTTGCAATCATATGCAAGAATCATGCAAGAATCTGCATCACAGAAAGCCGGAGTGGGTGATGGTTTATGCTTTGAGAGTAGATACCACTTGCCAGGCTTCCACTTTAGTAACGTACCGAGCATCCAGTTCTTTCGTAAGGAGCAGACCAATCGGGCACCAGTCGCCTGTGCCAGCTGAGCCTGCGGAGGGAATTTGAAAGGCCAATGCCATCTGCATTGGGGGGAACATTTTGGCACAGGCGGGGATTCCATTGAGTTTATGACGAGATTAAGGACTTGGGATCTGAGAACCACAACGTGAGACAAGCCAAGTCTCACACGTTGCTGCGCGCACCGGACAGCTGACTCGCATCGAGGTCCACGCCTTCGGCACACTCGACAGACAAGCTTTGAAAAGAACTCATCTGAACTCATAAAACCTAGGCCTATGTAGTGGCAGTTGGGCCAGCTGAGGGCAGCCTCGAAGCAAGGGCACTCTAGTACAAATGGGTCCACAGCACCGTCGAGCCAGGCAATGCGCTGTGCCTCCACCAGGATAACCGCCTGGCTTACACTCCGTACGGAACTGCATGGATCTGCAGCTTTGCTCGGAGTGACTGTCAATGCATGCAGATGTGCAGCTATCGTTCTGAGCTCGTAGATCATACAGTACAGGAAGCAACAGTGTTTTGTTCGAGGCACACTGCCTGCCCGGGTTCCAGTGGCCTTGCCGCACATCGGGTCCAGCACACGGTCGCCTTGCTTGAGCTCGGCTGACCGAGCCAATGCCCAGGCCTCAAGGATTTGCAATCGGATTCCACTGGAATTTTTTGAATTTCTAAACCGGACGGTCAAGACCCAAGACCCCAGCCACAGGTGCGGCCATGCCCGCACTACAAAGCTCTCCGCCGCCGCTCGGGATGCTTTGAACCTCAGAGCCAGCGCAGGTTTCGCAGACCCAACTCACGTAGTGAAAGCCAGCCCCTGGTCACGGAAACCTCCGAAACAAATGGAACGGCATGAATGTGCTGTTCCAAACCGGCACTTCTGAGCATCCGTCAAGAAGCGGAAGGTCGACCAGGATATCGCTGTCGCTAACCTGCTTTGAGAGATTTCCGAGATGAGCTCTTGGGATCTGGGATTTGTCACCGTTCTACAGTCCGAGCAGCCGGCCAAGATCCTCACTTCAAGATCGGGGCGTCTCACCTGCAAAGCTGGTGAGAGAACCTCCCTCCAATGCACGATGCTCTGGACGCTCTGCTCTGGCCTGGGCCCGCCAGCCTGCCAGGATCTGACATTTCACTCTGACACCATCACTCTCGGCTACGCCAGACAGTGGGGGCTTCTGTTTTTGGTGCACTTGCCACCTGCCTTGCTTGGAGGCAATGGCCGTTGCTGCGGCAACTGCAACCCCTGCCAAGCTTCTGACACGCTCTCACCCGGTCTAACCGGTGCAGTCTCATGGGCCCGATTGTATGGCGCCTCTTATGGACAAGGTGCTGCAAAACATGGTCTGCTCATGGCGGCTGACCCTCCGACCTTGGGATGACAGCTGAGCAAATCG
Organism: Symbiodinium necroappetens; assembly: GCA_905231915.1. NCBI lineage: Eukaryota > Dinophyceae > Suessiales > Symbiodiniaceae > Symbiodinium > Symbiodinium necroappetens. Next base: position 7,530 of record CAJNJA010049953.1, read on the forward strand.
TTTGCCCGATCGCCGGCAGGTGATTTTGAACCTGGCCAATGTCTTAGCGAGGCCGCCCCCCAACAAGCATGTCACCAGCGCACGCGTGAGTCTCTTGCCCATTTGTAGTCTTAAGGCTCAGAGTCCTTGATGAGACAGGAGTTCCTGAGAATGGCACGAAATTGCGAATGCTAACAAACATTCTGCCGTAAGGACAGAAGTCAACAGGTGCGTGCAAGCAGTATGGGCAAAATCGAAGCTGCAGCAGCTCAATTGGACTAGTCAACCATGTTCCCTCAATATCAACTGGTTTCTGACGGTTACAGACTTTACAGGACCGGTCCTGGCTTACCAAGGAGGCAAATCTTCAATAAACCTGCGTTGCGCAGAAAAAGAGGTCTCGGCCCTCAGCCATAAAGTGGCCGCGGACACTTGGCCCCCACACTTTACATGCCTAAGCTGTCTCTGAAGACACTGAATGAGCTACTGTACAAGACTCTGAGCTTCCTCAGGCAGCTTTAGGATTCTCTCCAGTTGCTGCTTCAGCGCGGGAAGAAGCCTTGGTCCATGCAACCACGAGAATGCGATTCAATGCGGTGTAAGCGCAAGTGGCGTGCGGGCAGGACTCGTGCTCTGCCAATCCTCGTCGGACAGGAAATGGCCCTGGCCCTCCAGCGAGACGATGTCGGTGGACCACGCAGCAGCCGTGCCTCGCATTCATGCAGCTGACACCAGCAAACAAGGAAAATGCCAAAAGATTGCACATCCCGTCAGCAAGAGCAAGGTGCTCTCATGACACCAGAGGGGAGTCAGGACGTCCCCAGATCCGGCGATGAGAGAAACGGGCTTGTTCCCATCCTCCAGGGCGAAGGCAATAGAACCCAATGACTTTACAGCTTTCTCGAACCAAGCCTGCATGAAAGAAGCCTTTACCCTGTTCCGGCACCTCCGATTTTCCACGGCAAAGACTGAAACCGAGTAGCCCGAGAAGCAGATTTATAGACTCGACCTTTGCGATGCCTCGCAGCTGCATTGATCGGCAGTCTGCGCACTCATGTCACAGAAAGGAACGGCCTTCATGGTACTGCTGAAACGTCTGCGGACTCCCAGTTATTGTCACAATACTCGGATTTCCAGCGAAACCTCAACTTTGAGGGCAGGCGGCGCTACTGGGCTTTCGCAACCGACATGCGCTGCCTGACGCAGTGTGCAGTTTCATCCCTCCAGGCAAGCCGACTGTCACCTTGATGCCTTCTGAGACACCGATTGATTGGCACCGGTGTGCACTCCGGCAGAAGTACCCACCGCCCACCAGCTGCGCTACATTCATTGACACGAGAACCTTAGGCGCTTAGCATTGCTCAGTGCACACGTGCATGTAAATGGCACGATTGGATTGGAATTCAAGGCAAACAGTCGTCAACGTTATTGAATCGAAGGACCATGAAGACACCAGCACAGAACGTCGCCAGGAGATGAAGAAAAAAGCAAATGTATGTACCTCGGAAGCATGGAAAGCATGCTGAACAGTCCTGAACAAGTGAGCATTGCGATTGCACTTTTGCACCTGGCAGTCACGAGGTATCTTGGAAACTTGGGTGCGGGTGGTTTTCACTCAGTTTGTCGAGTCTGTTCTGCAGCAGGAACACAAAAGCTCATCACTGGCACCGGACACAGCAGGATTGCTCCCTGCACTTTGGCGGCCGTATCCTTCTTTTTCGCGAGCAGAACCTGGACGTCGGTGCCAACAACCCCTCGTGGAGATCTTGGCGATGCACCCCGTGAGCCTCCACGATGGAGCCCCCCAGAGAGTGGCCAAGCAGAACGACAGGTTCCTGGCTACAAAGCTCGGATTCGAAGATCTTCTCATCCCCAACCCGGCCTTGAGGTTTAGCAAAGCATCCTCTACCTGAGCAACATAGTTGCTCAGGGAAGTACAGCGCGACTTCTCCTTTCGCAAGCGGCTTGTTGATGTGCATTCCAAGCCCAGGGCTAGATTAGAAGCAAAGCAGCGTGATTGCCGCTCAAATTCGCAAAGCATTGGTTTAAGGCTTCTAGGGGGTAGGGGGTGTTACCCTCATAGCTGTAAGCAGCTCTCCAGGAAGAGCGCCACAGAGGTGTAGCCACTCTCTGCAAGTGCTGTCATGGGACCTTCGGCTGGTTCACAGTCCGGTGCGGCTCTTGGGACTCGTGTGTCGTGTGTACAGGCACAGACTCAGACAAAATGCAAGGCAGGCTTGTCGGAACACCGCGATGAAACATGCTTGAGAAAAAACACCAAACTAAGTCGTGACGGTGCGCCCTGGAACACTGCAGCAGAGTCGTGTGTCGCACCCGGCACCCAGAGCAGTGTCGCCCGTCGTGGTACCTGACTAAGCGCAAGGCAGCTTTCAAAAACGTACTCGCATGCTCCAGGCGACAGAAAGGGACAGACCAAAATCAGCACAGGCATGCCAATTGCCAGCTCAGCAGCATGACTAGCGGCATGAACCACGAAGCTTGACGAAGTGGACTGAACATATCCACTGTCTGCCATCGCAAGTCGGCTGGAGTCACGGCCCCCAGTGTGACCGAGTCCGGGTGAGCTAAGAGCAGCCTAAACGCAGAAAAGATCTACCACACTGTACTCATATGATAAACTGTCATGAAAAATATAATATCATAGGCATCTCAACCTTCCAGCCCACGCTGGTAGATTCGACGGCGGCTCGAGCCATGCGGCTGTGGAGAGGTGAGTTAGCCAGGGAGCAATGAGTACACACCGGTGAGAGCACTGATCATGCTGTAGACCACGAATGCACGCCTGATTCAGAACATTGAGGTGTTGTCAGCCCCTTAAAGCTGCAATAGTACTCGGCCCATACACAGAACATGTTCATTCTCTCACTAACGTTGGCAATATGGACCGAGAAACAAACGTATTTACCTCCCTCCATCCAGAGGACAAGCTGATATTATGTGTCGTGCTGGTGTGACGAAGCTCAATTCATGCTCATGTGACTGAGTAAGCATGTTTGAGCCAATTCAAAAATCCTAACCTGGGCAAAGCACCCCAAAACCTGAAATCTTCTGCTGCATGTTAGTGACTCATGAATGTCTTCAACAAGCATGCCACCACAACCATTCCATAACATTACTATCAGATGCTATCTACAGCAGCAGTAGCACAACTGCCCAGATGACCCGGAGCTTCAAGTCGATCCGTGTTGCCAGGGGCACGTGAGGGGCTCGACGCCATCCTCGTCTCCTGCGGGGGATGTGACTGCGGGAACTCTGCGCTAATCTTCCTAACATTCCAGCTCTTGTCTTGGGTGGCTCACTTCTGGGGCTTACGCCATAGATTTTGACGCTCTGATGGCCTCTGCAGCTCCCCTTTTTGCTGCGCGGGGTGAAACAACGAAACAGGAAAAAGGCAAAGCCGGTGCCAAAAGCCTGGCCCGCAACACCTCACAGAGCTCCTGAGGGTGACATCTACGACTCTGGAGTAGAAGCTTCAGTTTTGACCTCTGGCACCTGGGGTCCTGTGAGCCAGGCTGGGAAGACACACCGCATTTTTACAGCCATGGCTTTGTATCGCCAGTCTGATCAACAATCAAGACAAGGACACGCTGCTTTAAAGGTTCGAGAGCTTTCATCCAGACCTTCCGCACGGAGTCCATTTCGGATGGATTGCAGTTCCGCAGAGGGTCAATAATCAAAAGAACTCTCACAGCCCCAAGCGAGATTCGGAAGATTGCTTGGGCTAGCTGGATCCGGAGAGCCTCCGGTTTCGACATATTGGACGCCCAATCTGTGCTCTCAACACCGTTGGGGAGGTTGACCACTTTGCTCCACATGCCGGCTTGTTCTAGACACGGCTGCAAAGGCATGCCCATGTCTTCCAAGCCCATCTGCACATACTCGGCCAAGGAGCTCCCCTGGCCCGGCGTCCTGGCAACGCTGCAGGGCAGAGGCGCATGGTCGATGATGTGTATGGAGAAGTTAATCGTCTCGAGCTCGTAGTGCTCGACAAACTCTCCATTTAGCTTGATCTTCGCTGGAGCATCCAACATCCGCAAGAGGAGCTTGGCAAAGGTTGTTGCCCCCGAGCTGCGGGGCATGCTCATGACGTTCAGCTTCCCGGTCATTGCTGAAGTGAGGGCAGGAATCTTCGCAAAAGGTCCAAACTGTGCTGAGCCGAGACAGTAAGTGAAACCCTGTGGGATCTCCAAGCAGATTTCGGCGGACAACTTGTTGATTCCGTCCTGTGTCAAACAAGTAAGAAACGAAGTTGGCCAAGGGCATGTTGGCTCGAAAGTACTCTCATGCAGCACTCTGGGAATGCCACTGCAGCTCAGGGTCAAAGCGAGGTGCCGCCATGCGCAGCAGGGCTCGTGACAGCAAAAACAAACGCTCCAAAGAACCTATGGAGGAGGACAGCTGCAGCAGCGCCTCACCTGCACACTGAAGTCTGAACTTCTTGGCTCCATCTACCCCAGTTAGCATGCAGGCGGCGCGGTTTCTTACGTTCTTCACTTCCTTGAAAGAGGTCATGCGATGCATCATCCCACAGCTACATTGTCTGGAAAATCATGCTGTAGTCGGTCCGAGTCACAGGATCGCCGCACTGCACTCAGGAGAATCGGAACAGACACAGCATAGACGGAGTAGCTGTGAAGACACTCCGCAGTTGTTCCGGCTGCGCTCGAGTGGAAGAGCTTGAAGAGGGCCAAGGTGATGCAGGCCAGCTCCGTGTAGCGGAGGAAGATCTGCACACCGATACTTATCCGTGCCAACATACGGACAAACAGGAGACGGGCGAACAGCAGCTGTGAAGCTAAGCTAGCCCGGAGCTAGGGGAAAAGAGAGACATGCTCAGCGAAGTCGGCCCATTTCTTCCAATGCCATCTGCATCGTGAAAGGTTACGTGCTTGATCCTACGACCCCACACAAGTAGCAAATGTGGTTCACTGGCAACTTCCATTTTGGGGCTGATTCGGGCCTCGGTCGGTACTGAAGATAGGGCCTGTACTGTTGAGTCACATTGAGTTTTGGGCTGAGCAGCCTTTCCATTGAAGGACCTGGCTTTGGCTGCCTAGGGAAATCTGCAAATCTTGCAAAACGAATCGGGATGCCGGTCAAGGTCCTGAGATAGCGGAACATTTAAGCCGGGTAAGCACAGCTGGGTGTCGGCTGGTACGGTTCGTCCATGGTCACGGCATGTGCGCCCAAGTGATCTACGTCCTACGACACCGTACGACACGGGTCCGCCGCAAAAAAGGCAAGAGCCTGCATCACCTGGTGGATCAAGGTGAGCTTCTTGCGCTGCTCCAAATTGGCATCTTGAATCTCTTCGTACGTAGCCTTTACTGCAGAAGTCTTCTCGGCCATGGACTTGACTTCGAAGAAGTTGCTAAGCGTACTGAACATGTCGGAGTACATGTACCCGATCATGCTGCGTGTTTGTCTGGAACAAGTTCGGAGGCTGAAGCACGCCAGGAGCGACATGGCCACCATGAGCGCACCAGCCGAGAATGCAACGAAGACTGCATTCCAGACGGGCTTGCTGTCACAAGTCGGTTGTGTGGCAGCAAGCCCAAGGATCGCCAGCAAGGCACCAATGACGGTGAGGGACTCGATCGAGAAGTCGTTACAAGACTCCAGGACGCCCTGAAGGGCACGCGTATCTCCAACAAGTCGGCTCCAAACTTCCGAGAACATCCTCGTGGTGAAGGCCTCAGTCTTGATGTTTAGAAGAGCCAGGTACATGGAGGTCAGGACATTCAGCATGGCATAGTTAGCAGATCGGATGAAGAGCCAGGCGCCAAGAAGGCTAGTAGCCGCAGCTGCAAGGAGCCAGAAAGTGCCCAACAAGTGATTAATCACCAGAATGTACAGGACCGCGGCCACACAGTTTACAAGGAAGGCTCCCAGAAAACCCGGCCATGCCAACTTGCCGATCCGCACAAGCTGAAGAAACGCCTCCGTAATGGTGAGCTTGCCGAAGAGATTCTGCGCCAACAGTGGATCGGCATTATCCGGGAGAGTCTCGTCCTGCCCCCAGAAACACAATCATTCAAGTCGTGCGTGAACAAACCCGTCATGCGACGAGTCCTGGGTTCAGACCTGCGGCAAAAATCCTGGTTCAGCCGAGTCCTGCTCCATGAAGGCGCCACCACTTGTCAAAATGCCTGGCCGCTAGAACACTGGACTAATTACATGTCCTGCGTGTGAGGTGGCAGAATGCCACCACCAAAAGAAGCAACACCGTAGACCCAAAACCAGAAGGAATCCAAGGCGAGCGGCGGTTGACCACGTTCCGAGCACGCGCCTTGGAGCTCTCGAAGGCGGCGCGCCGCAGGGTCCGCGTCCGGCTGCCGGGTGCTTCGCTGCCGCCCATCTCGAAGGTGTAGCCCACCTGCGTCTGCTCGAAACCTGTCTGACCGATGATGGAGCCATCCTCCACGTGCATCGCTGCAGCACTTCGTTGCTGGCGCAAGTATGCCAAATGTGCATGTGAAGGATGCTCGGAACTGTCGGAGCCTGCAAGGTGTGTCTTGAGGCCGTGTGTGAGAGCAGTATCTGCGATGCTGTAGGGCACTAGGAAGCTTTCGTCCAGAACCATTTGGTGGAAGCGAAAGTCTCGGAAAGCACTCACTCGGGTTCGGGACAGCTGCTCTGCATATTTGGCTTCCTTCCACCTCTCGACTGCTTCGGAATTCAGCTCACTTTCAAGCTCGAGGCGATATCCATGCCTCGCAATGAGGGAGTTGACGTGAGAGTAGCACTCCCCCCAAAGCACGTGTGGGTACTGCTGCTTCTCTACAAAGCCGAGACGGACAAGCTCCGTGTAGACTTTCATGTACATCTCATTCCCTTTGGCCTTGCACAGGATCTGAAACATTGTCATCTTGGGAAGCTTCTGCTGGCTATAGAATCTTTTCGTGTGGTCAGTGAGCTCCACATTGCGACAACGACCTTTCATCCATTGGACCATGGCTCGTCCAACAACCCTTGGGGCCGCGATCACGTTGCCACGATCATCGAGTGTGCTCACCTCGGAAGTCGTAGCTGGCGCCGTCATGCTCCTCAGCATGTGCTCACCTGCCACGTGCTTGCACGAGCCAATCCGAAACTGCTTTCTGAACTACAAGGGGTCACAATTACTCAAAGGAGTCCGAGTCGCGGCAGACCTTGGCGTTGATTAGGAAAACTTTCCCATCACCATCGGAGACAACTAGGCACTGGTTCTGTGTCAGGTCGCGTGTAGCTAGGATGTTCCCAACTGTGTCATAGCTGTACTCAACATCCTGTGCCTCGACCGGAATGCCTCCAATCGTAAGCCCCTGATCCACGAGAGCTTTCATCTCGACCTTCTTGTGCTCCTCTCCATCCTGGAGGAAGTAGATGAGATCGATATCGTTGAAGCCGGCAATCTCGGACACTAAATCTGGGTTCTCGGAATCCAGCCACAATATCTTGCCCACCAGCCGAGCGATGCCGCCTTTGTACCCGGTGAAGGGATGCTGCACCGCCCATTCCAAGAGCTCTTGCAGTGGCAAAGTGGCATCTTCGCTTTTGACATTCCCGAATTTTGCGGGGTCTAGCTGCGTGACTTCTAGCACGACGCCTGCACGATGCGCACATGTCAACCGTGCTCTGACACATGTACGGACAACAAAACCGAAACTCCGGCCAACTTACTCCACGGTGCTGTCCAACTCATAGACTTCAGGGCAAACCATCCGCAGGTTGGCGTATGACACCTGCGGCGGCTCATGGCAAATGGCACATGACCCCCGAGGATGTTTCGGCGGTTCCTCTGTAGCAGACAGCCGAGGCTCAGGCACGGCGAAAGATGTCCCTTACGGCAGTGCAAGTTTCAATCGTTGCATTTTGATACAACGCTTCTGAATCTCACACTGCGACCATGGTTCCAGGGCATGGGTACTGGCCACCGCAAGCGGCGCCATGGCAGCGCCAGGATCAAGAGGACGACGACCACGCCACTGAGGATCAAGTTCACCAGCGCGATGCTCTGAGAGGAGTCAGGACCTGAGAAACCCACTCCCACTCCTTGGAGGAGCTGAGAGGGCATCAGCAAGATCCGCCATGTCATCTTTTGCCAAGAAAAGACGCCGATCGCACTATCTTCGGGCCAAACACTCTCAGAGGCGAAGCTCAAGCACAGGGCTGCGAACTCAGAACTTGCACCGCTTTTCATCGGGCTCAACGCGTTGACTCGAGTCCGATTGGATTGGAGCAGTCTGTCCTCTTCCGTTGAATTTCCACCTTGGAATCGCGCGAATCGCTTGTCAAACTGGCACCGAAACCAGAAACTCAGGCGTGCAATCGGCAGGCAGTCAAGTTGCCAGGTGTGCAGAGCTGGCTTCCAGCCATGAGCCCCAGCCACCCAACCAGCAACAGCCTTGTCAAAAGGCTGAGCAACCGCAGCGGTTTACAATCATCATACCAACAATCATAACGCTAGAAACGTGAGCGCAGCAGCCGGAATAAGCGCAATAGCGGCAGCTGTTGCAGACGTATTTCGCAATCATGCACTCACGATCATCGCGCTTACAAGGCGAGCCGAAATACTAATAGCAAGCATACGAGACATCGTACTTAGAACGGCTGTGCTACCAATAACTGCACAGTTATCCACAGCTACAATAAAACAGGATGTTAACAGCAGGAAAGAGCATAAGCTGTTTAAACAGATAGACATGAGACAAGACAGAACCAGACTCCTGACATGAAAATCACCACTCAGGTCTGTGCATCCAAGAACCTTACTCTCCGTTGTGCTTCTATGACTGCGCGTGCGTTCTTTGGCAGCATCGAAGTCAATACTTAACATTGGTGACGCTTGTCTTGTGAATGTGATCCTTAGCTGTTGCTGTGAGGATTGCTCTTGACATTTGTCCTATGTTCTCTCTGTTTGCTTACATAAATCACTGGTGCAACACGATTTCCGGTAATTTTCAAATCTCTGTGATGGTTGCAGCTACTGTAGCTGTTCGGATTCGTGTCATTCCTGCTGTGTTAAAGTAGAATGCCTACTCAAAATAACCGTCTGTCAGACTGCGTGCTCCTCGCATGCTAGTTACTAGCAGCGAATGCATTGAAGAACCGACCAGGGTTGCAGTCTTTCCCCGCTTGGCGCCGAACCTGACCCAGTTCAGTGACATGTTCCTCCTGTTATGGTGTTTGCCTGTTTGGAGTATATTATTAATATTACTTGCAGTATCTGCCTAAAATTTGTGCTATGCTTGGATGTGCGGCAATGACTGGTAATGTTAAGATACCTAGGAATCTAGGCCTGGGCAAGTATTCAGCTTCATAGATGTAGGCTGCATAGTCATAGGTCGAGGTTTTAAGACGATTCGCCTTGACACTCCGTGTTTCATCAACTTTACATTGCCGGCTCTAGGCGTTCAGGGTCCAGTGTTTCCATGGCCTTGACACGTCACAACACGCGCGTAATCGCAGTGCAAACGAGCTGAGAACATGGCGCTCTCTGCTTCTGGGCCGAAACCGCCAGCGCCGTGGATGACCTCTCCAAGGCTCAAAAAGCAGCTCAGAAAGATGGGCTCGGATCCAAAGGGAAAGGCAGGGAACCCGCCTCTGAGACGTCTGCCCCGCTGGCTCGCATGACCTTATGCATAAGTTGCGGCTGCGGCATCCAGACACATGGCAGCAATGGGCTAACAATCGAGACGCAGGCCACAGCACAGACTTTCTCGGCCGATTTCAGTGTTGCAATCGCTGCCGGTGCGCGATCGCTGCAGAAGAAGACCCGGCATTGCACCTCACCGACTCACCGACACCATCTGGACAGCGCAGCAAAGCTCGGTCGGTGGAGGAATCCTGCGGTCCAAGCGCCCGGTGCATGGCTTTGGCACCGAGACGAAGAAGCTCCCAGGAGGCCAGCTTGTCGAGACCTCTCCGGGTCCCGGCTGCGAGAGCACAGTCTGGCGGGTCTCACGGTTTCAGATACCGGCCTCCCTGGCTAAGCGTCATAACGAAGTCAGCCGTGAGTTCCTGCCGTCAGCAACATCCCATTCGCATGCCCGCGACTACTGAAAAGCAAAAGCTGGTCAGCAAAAGGTCCGTTTGTTTTTTAAATGACTGCTGCAAGAACGTCTTCCTACGACCAAAGCATCACAGTATCCCTGATCTTTGGCCAAAAGAAGACTCAGGGCTCCCATGTGCGTGCCTGCGCTTCCTCCGGGATGACTTCATCCAAACCCTGCAGAAAAATTGGCGAAGAAAAAAATGATCTCAGAGTGCGCAACAGAAAGCCTTCGCCTCAATTAGTTTCACGAGTTGGTGTGCACCAACAGCTACATCGAACCGAGCACAAGATGCAAAGAGGCACTTCTCATGAATCCCATCGAATTCATGTTATTCCATGTAGGCCTTCCCACAACCGCGTTTATCAAACGTGGCATTTCCTGTTCTGCGACGAGTCAGTAGAGAAACAAATCGAACAAGACTAGGAAGGTTGCATGTAGGGTTGGTCCTCTTCCTGCAATGTAAACACAGCCCCGTTGCTTCAGAAGGATCTCAATTGAATCCGTGTTACAGAAGCTCTGCCATGTCCTTCCGGTTCAATGGCACTTGACTTCATGTCCTTCTCAACGTTCGGCCTGACCCCTCACCCCTTTTTTGCCGTCAAAGTTGTTCTGCATGTCAGACAGAACATCAGGATTTGAGGAATGCCAAGCCGTTGTGCACGTCTAAGAAGGTCCTGGATCTATGCCAGGCATGCAACTGCTGCTTCACTTCTTCGCAAGTCTGGCCGGGATCGTCATCAACACACCAGAGAAGCACCAGGTCCTCCATCACCATCTTCTGGCTTTCATTGAAATACTCCGAAACTGAAGCTGCACGAGTCTTTTTGAATGATTTAACTCGACACTCAAGACGATGCAGGCCCGTGACCAGCAAGGATACTCATTCCTGCCGCTGAGGCTTGGTCAGCGAACGAACGACAGACTCGAGATGTTGCATGCGGTGCAACATCCGTTGCCAGCCCACCCCAAAGTTGTCTTTCAACGACATGCTGTGTCGCATCCGACTGAGCATGGCTTCGTTAATCAGCTCTTGCGCAAAGGGCAGGCCGCCTTGACCATATTCTGGAATCATTTGGTGGGCACCAGCACATACATCATCACTTGGCCCAAGTGAAAGTCTGAATGCGCTCTAGAGGTGCTTGCTGGCAGATGATCTTCCGCACATCCTTGCAATCGACTTAGCACCTAACCTAAAGAGTGGACCGTCAAGATGCTTTCAGGCTTCATTCAAGCTTCGAGATTTTGCTGGAGGCGTTTCCGAAAGATGCCTTGATTCTGCAGTCTAGACTGCCTCGTGCCGCAGGGTACCGAAAGGTCCACGACAGAACTGACCAATGACTTCCGGATGTGATTGGTGCCTGTGGTAGCGAGACTTGCATGGAGCCGAACTGACAAAGCCTGGTCGTGCATTGCATCGCGAAGCAGACGGGCCACCTGCAGAAATGATGGTCCGTGCTTGCTCCACAGTAGCACTTCCAGCGAGCTCCAGAAGCTTCAACACTTAAATGTTAGCCGCAACTTGGCTACAACACATCTGTTGAACATCTGGCCGTGAAGGCAGCACTGACAGTTGAAGTGAGCGTACTTACAATGACGCCTGTTTGTATTTCTCGTTCATGATGATCGAAGCAAGAAGCTGCCTCGCTGTCTGCACCGTGAACTCGCTGGGCCAAGTCGAGAGGGCGTTCCTCTCAATAGTCTCGTCTCACTGAAAAGAATGGTTCACGGTTGGCTTACTCCAGAAGCCCTGAAACACTGTTCGGGCTTCCGATTTACCCAGGCCGCCCAGCAACCCTAACGGGCCCTAATGGCATGAAGCGAAGCTTGTCCAAGGCAGATATAGTCCCGATCCAGCAGCGATGCTGCTTGCAACATCGCCTCCTTCACTGTGCACCGATCTGCTCCGGCACATGTGGCTATGACGCTGATATGGATTCCTAGGTGCACGAATGCAAGTCTACCTTCGTGCATGCAGAGTCTTCCGTGTGTTTTGTGCGCCGGGCTGGTTCACCCACCGCTATGTCTCGTCCCTTCTCTTTTGCGTGCACTGATAGTGCGTGGGTGCACTCATGGCATGAGCTGGTTGGTGAGTTCTCGAGCATGCATCCACTTCACATACATGCGTACGTGCATACAACGTACAAGACTCAAGGCACAGCCTGGAGGCTTCAAATTGGCGATATTGTTTGGCCGGCTCTGTCCAAGAGGACGGCACACTGCCTGGAGCCCCAATTCACCAACGAACCTCGAAAGAAAACAGATCAAAACGTGCACTATCATTTGTAGGACATACATACTCCCAGGAAGTCCCCTTCCCGGCGTCCTGAGCAAGGTGCGTCCTGCAAAGCCAGAGAAATGCTCATTCAATCTAGAGTCTGGACACTCGGGATGCAACCGCCGCTGTCCTTTTAGCCATCTGACGCTCCGTGATGAGCTTCGGGGCCGCCGTCGCCTCCGGGCTCTACGTCTAGCTGAGGAGGCGACTTGCTAAGCTTGCAGCAAGACTACTGCAACTGCGCATGTAAGGTATCTATACGTCTCTCTCTCTTTCTCTTTCTTTCGGCAGGGCTAGGGGCAGAGAGGTTTCCCCCTCTGCCTCTCTCTCTCTCTCTCTTGCTTGCTTGCTTGCTTGCAAGGCGTTTGGGCACGGGGGGAAACCCCCAATGCCCTGCGCACACGCGCTACGCCAGTGTCCGAGTCCTTCTTTATGAGACTGGGGAGGCTCAGTTCTGGTACGCGGAGTGGCCCCTTTCCCCTTTGTGTCCCCTACTACTCAAACAAAGCGTACATGTCCCCGCCTGGGCCACTTCGCATGAACTGACTCCCTGTTTCATGCGGGTTTCCGCGCTCCCCGGACATTGCCGGGGATGTCTCTGCCCTGAGGTTGTTGGTTGAGGGTCCTATGCGAGAATGGTCCCGTAGTAAGCCCCTGTAGTAAACATCACAGGCAAACTTTGTGTCAACCTCGTTTGGACTACAGTAGCTGTGCTTCGGTTTGTGGTGTGTATGTTGTCAGTGTAGGCACGGGTCCCCTGCAGGAAGCAGCGGGAAGGGTAAGCAAAAGCCAGTAGGGGGGCATCACAACAATAGGGAGGTCCCCGTGCCTGTGGTGGTTGTGCTGTTGGCGAGCCGGTGGCCATAGGTTAGGAAGCAGAAGGGGCGAGGAACAGGGGGTCCTAGGGGAACATCACACACTCAGGCCCCGGCTCGCGTTGGTGGTCTCGAAGGGTGGTGTTGCTGTTACTACGGCACTTCCGATGCACATGCGGCTTGTAAAACTCTCTGTCTCTATCAGGTAAGAGGGACGAGGTGGTCCGACCCCGCCCCCCCCGCGCGCGAGCGCGCTCCTGCGGTCCTTGGCAGGCGTGGTCCCCCCCTGTGGTTTTTGCCACAGAAGGCTCGGCTATACAAGGGAAAGTCTCCCCAATGGTCGGCTTTACAATGTATGGCCTTCGAAAGTAAAGAAACCCCCCAGCTGACACTCTCTCTCTCTCTCTCTCTCTCTCTCTCTCTCTCTCTCTCTCTCTCTATATACACACACACACATATACACGCATCGTCACAAGTCTCGGCATGCAGACTTTTTGGCATCTTCAGGCGCAGAAGAAGCCAGACCACCGTGCGTCTGTCTAGCCGACACTGAGTTCTCTCTATGTACAGTCATGTGACATGCCTCGCACTCAGCTTTCCGAATCTTCGCACTCAGAGTTCCGGTCGAGGCTTCCTGTGCATAGAACCGCAATGAAGCAAAGGCCCATATGACAAAGTGCAGTTTTCTTCCGAAGGGCAGCTACGGATGTGTCAACCATCTGCATGCCAACTAACAGAGCTTGTCGTACCATGGCATACCCATGGCTATGACCATTATGACTCATAGGCTGACTTAATTCGGAGCATTTCGGTTCCTGGCTCCTGATCTCATTCCTCAGTGAAGGCTTCGGAGTCCGGAGTCCGGCCATGTCCGGCCTGTTGGCCTGGACGTTTCTCGCCAAGCCCAGACCTGCGAAGACATCGCTAGGGATTGAGCTCCACAGAGGGCCCCGCCAATGACGGCATTGCTACTAGGACTGGTGTATCTTTCGACGTCGGATAGGCCCCAATACAGACTACATGTTGCTGCTACTGCTGCTACGGCTGGTACTCGTGCTACTAGTTACTGGTTGCTGTTGCCGTGTCACTGCGATGGCTGGTTCGATGATGATTGCTCATGCCCAGTGCTTGGTCTTGTTATGTTGTCTTGCTATGTCTTGCTGATGTCGCTGTGGCTGTTGCTAAGTGCGAAGCAGTGGCTGCCAGCCTGTGTCAAAGCCGCTTCCACAAATCACCTGTTCTCAATTCCCGGACAGTCGTATCACATCCACGAATTCGGCCTGCCTCCAACCCACATGATCGCTAAAGTTTCTACGTCCTCTAGATATCTTTTCATTAGGCCCAGTAGAAGTTTACAAGCCATCATTCCAGGCCTTTTGACTTTAGCTTGGCCAGTGCCACATTCTTCTCTTCTTCTTTGGCATTGTGCTGCTCTGTAAGGCCATCCACAAACCTGGCAGAACCGCAGTGCCGCAAAGCCACATGCAATCTTTTCATCTTGTCTTGTGGCTTAGATACTGCAAGCTGCAAATGTCTGCATGCAAAGCATCGGTGGCTTTTCCACCAGGACCATGGTCGTCCGATCAAATGAACGTCATGCAGCTTTCGGCTTGCGTAAACTTGCATGGGTCAAAGCTGCCTTCGAAACTCTGTCTCAATCTTCTCCTTCTGTTCCGCGCTGGCTGCACTCACGTCCTTGTCCTGAAACGGCTTGCATGTGATCAGACACACCTTCACAGTACCACGTCCTAAGCATAGACTGCAGCTTACTGTGGCGTATGATCAGGGAACCCCGCCTTTTGCTGGCCAGCCTGAGCATTGTCAGCACATCACTTTTACCTTGACCGACTGAGAAGACAACACTGCAGTTGTACGACATTGCACGAGCCTTGGTCAACGTGCCCAGCAAGTTGCCTTTGAACAGGCCTTTGGCGCGGATGGCTTTCAACAGTACTCTGGAAAGCCAGAACGATGAAAAGAGCATGGTGAGTCAAGTTTGACCCGGCTCATCTCTTGCCCAACTGCCGAATGTGGCCGGGTCAAGCCTGCCCTGTCTGCAAGCAGGCCACTGAACTCCGTTTCTACCTGACAACGGCAAAGAGCAGTGCAACTGCTACGACTCACGTTGCACTGATCTGCGTGTCTACTGGCAAGTTCAGTTGCTGAAGTCGCTGTCGAGATTCGCTCTTCCGTTCTTCGGCGAGCTGCTCGACAATTTTGTCGAGGTCGGGTATGCTTTTCCTAGGTCGCAAATGACCGGCAGACATGATCGACCAACACGCTGCAAGACAGCCTTCTACGGAGCCGCCAAGATTCATCTGGAAGTCCTTGATGAGAGACTTCTCGGCAGCGGAGCAATGTCTTTGATCGTCCACTGTGCAGACCTCGGTAGAAGTGTCACATGACACTTCTCTACACCTCTCTGCGCCCGTCTGCCCCCAGAGCACCCCACAGGGAGAAGCTGGGAGGTGACGAAATTCTCCAAGTCCCGAAGCTCCTCAGACCACGAGGCGTATGCCCGTAAATGCGTGCGCAAGCAAGTGGAAGAAAGCTTCCACCTTCTTGCCAGCATAGTCATCCTTGGCTCCGCCGTGGATGGGTTGTGAACTGCAAGCCAATGCAATCCAGGATCCAGGTCATATGGATTCCCATATTTCAGAGTTGGAAACCTTTGTGGCACACAGACAGACGGGCTCTCTACTAGTAGCTGGCACTCGGTACCTTTCCAGCCAAAAGCTCTCACATGGCACCAGGGCGGCCGGGGAGCTTATCCACCCCGAATTCCAAACAGAATCGGGATGCCTCACCTCTGAAAAGCATCACAGAGCAGCTCGTCACTGGTCTCACACGGCACCAGAAGTTTCACATGACATGTCCATGCAAGGCCAAGTATAATTAGGACCCCTGCCAGAGCAGTCCACACTTGCGATTAAGGTGGACTTCTTCCTGCCCTTCTCCTCTTCACACTGATCAATCTCTGTATGCTCGCATGCCGCGGAGGACATACATCATAAACCATTGGAACGTCGCGGCTCTTGAATTTCAGTGGTCCTTGAACTTGAAGTTCGCATTTGCCAGCTTGTCCCACGTCGGCTTCAGCATCTTGCAGTGATTGCACCACTCCGTGTGAAAGTTTACGAAGACCTACCAGCAGAAGACCGGTTCAGCTAGACTCTCTCTGTTTGGCACATGGTGGTGCTGTGGTAGCCAGGCTCTGAGGACAACGCCGTCTTGCCTGCAACATGGCTGGCCCAGGTCCTGTGCATGGAGTCTGGAGTGAGCTCGACAGTCAAACACTCTGGATGTGTTCTAAGGTCTCCTCTCAGTGAGCTGCACCGCCGCCGCTACACCTCAGACGTGCAACGGTGGGAGCTGCCCATGGTCGAGTCACGCTACAAGCCCGGCGCTGTATCCTCGGCCTGTCTAGGGCTGCGGCTGTTCAGAAGAACAAGGAATCTTCCCGAAGAGCTGCCCATGCTACGGAGTGAGGTATCGCAGCTTGCAAGCAGCTTGTCACTGCTTGGTGCAGATGTGAGAGCTGGTTTCACAGTCTTGCGACTAGTGACTAGTGGGTCTCGCCGTGACATCTTGTAAACCCACCGGTTCTGCAAGCACAAGACGGCTGAAAAGATGGTCTGGCGGCACTCTCAGACTTTAATGCACCGTGTCTTGGTGGTCACATGCTCTCACCAGGCTCCAGAGGGCCTCGCCTGGATTCAGAGAAGGTCAAGGTGGGAGTCTGCAGCTGTCTGAACGGCTTCTGACCCCAAGCCAGGCCTTTGCATCCAGCAAGATTTTCAAGACCTGCACCGCTGCTACCCCTGAGGAGAACATCCTTTGCAGAGCAGAGGAGCCTCCGAGTGGCCGTTCAAGGAGGCCCAGTGCACTGCCGAGCGTGCCCAGCGGTCGCTCCTCGGATCAGGAACTCCGATGAGCTCTTTGGAGCCGGGTTCCGAGGGCCCGACCACTCCAAGAATCCCCGAGATCGGGAATCCTTCATGGCCTCGGTTCCAGGCCCCCTAAACTGGTTTTGGAGAACGGCTTCCCAGTAATTACCGGTCGAGGCCTGAAGCAGGCGGCGAAGCGCTTCGGCGCTGCCACTTCGGGCGGCTGCCTGGAGCCGGATGAGCAACTGCACACGCAAATGACACAGACTAGTATATGGTTTCGGGTTTAGGGTTTAGGGTTTAGAATGATAGTCCATCAAATAACAAACACGAGCAAAGAGTGAATCAGCAAATGTTTCTTCAGAAACATGCGCACTCTGCTGGGATAAGCACTGGGACCAAGCTGTTGCAAGACTACTATCTTCCTGTTTCTGATTGAAATCTCCAGAAATGCGATTTTAATAGCTGGCATAGATAAAGACACCTGATCCCGATAGCCACTGCTGTCTGGGTCGGCTCACTATTCTGCAACTTGCACCGACCCACCGAAGAGTTGAGCTGTGTCTGGTCTTATGGCGAGCCTGTCTAAGTGACTAAGCGGTCATGACACAGCCATGCAATGGATTACA
The DNA here is from genome assembly GCA_905231915.1 of Symbiodinium necroappetens. NCBI lineage: Eukaryota > Dinophyceae > Suessiales > Symbiodiniaceae > Symbiodinium > Symbiodinium necroappetens. The sequence goes on from CAJNJA010049953.1 coordinate 25,173, forward strand.
GAACTTCGTCACACGGGACTAGACTGGAGTACACGAGTACCACATAAGCGCATCGCAGGACATCTCAAGTCTGGCCAGCGGACATGGAGCAGAGACTGCCCCCGCGCGTCGCGGACAGTGAGAGGGGCCTTGGCCTTTAGCCTCGGCACTGGATCGAAGTCTCCCTAATTGGGAGCTGCAGCTGTGGCCGTTTTTGGTTTTAGTAGCAATAGATCTGGAACATCCATCTACTTTGTAGTAGTTCTGCGTGCTCTACGTCTTTCTTCTTACATGCGAATGTACGTACACAAGGAAGCAGTAGTGATCAGTAGTGTTTCCAGCGCAGACTGCTGCCTTCTGCCGTTTGAGTTGTGCAATGCCGTCCGTGTGCTAGTAAGCCCTGAGCTACACTAGTCTGCCGTCTTACTCCTCACTCTAAAGTGATGCGTGGACATGCTTGGAATGCAGACCTGCATACCTACATACATACAACATACATACATACATACATACATACATACATACATACATACATACATACATACATACATACACACATACATACGTACATCCATGCATGC
>CAJNJA010049964.1:0-25725 GCA_905231915.1 Symbiodinium necroappetens
GGGATAAAAGGGGTTTAGGGTTTAGGGTGTGCTACAACACAGGCATGGCGGATCAAGACTCCTCATAACTTTGGCTGCTCTCAGGCGGTGTTTACCAGGCCTGAGATCCTTCACCAGCTTGTTTCCTCATGACTCAGAACCGATGACCCAAAGCAAGTTCCGTTACAGAACCCCCCAAAACCCTGTTCCAACTTCCCTGCACCCCAAATTGCCAAAGATCAAACCCGAAAGCCTGAAACATAAACCATAACATAGGGCCTCAATGATTAAAACAGGGTTTGGGGACGTTTAGGGGTGTGTAATACGATAACTTTGACAAGGGGCACCACAACAGTAGTGGTGTTTGTTTAGGCCCCTACTCCCTAAACCCTAAACCCTAAAACCCTAAACCCGAAAACCCTTAAACCCTAAACCCTAAAACCCTCAACCCTAAACCCCTAAACCCCTAAACCCCTAAGCCCTAAACCCTAAACCCTAAACCCCTAAACCCTAAACGATAAAACCGTAAACCCCTAAACCCTAAACCCTAAAACCCTGAAACCCTAAACCCCTAAACCGAAACCCTAAACCATAAAACCCTAAACCCCTAAACCTGAAACCCTAAACCCTTAACCCTCAACCTTAAACCCTAAACCCTAAACCCCTAAACCTTAAACCCTAAACCCTAAACCCCAAACCGGGCCTCGCCAGCCCTTCAGGGAAGACAATTGTCTGATGCAGCACGCAGCGTGCCGTAGTGCCATGGCGGCACAGCTATGACGTGGGGCTTACGGATTTAGGGTTTAGGGTTTTAAGGCTTAAGGTTTGGGGTTTCGGGCTTCGGGTGCACTGGAGTTTAGGGCTTTTTAGCTAAAGGGCTTGTACAAAGGGCTCGTTTGAAGGGTCCCGTCCTGTATAAGGGTGAAAGGAACGCATGATAAGGGGATATTGTTACCAATCACTCCGTGTTCTGGTTTTGGGGGGTGTTCGGGGTGTTCGGAACGGCTTATATGGGGATTGAGTCAGTGAGGGTTTTGGAGTGCGGTTTGCGGTCACTTTACATCTTTGAGGGTTTAGGGGCTAGTAGGTTTTCGTCAGGCCCCTATGCTACAGCCTTCTACACCTTTCGATCCGCAACTCCAGCACTGCTCAGAACAAGCGACAGCCAACAATGGAGGTGCAAAGCTAGTACTGCGGCTTTAACAATTAGACCAAGGTTCCTAAAACCCTAAACCCTAAACCGTACTTGGGATTCGTAACGATCAAAGTAACGGGCTGTGCCGTGTTACCACAAGAAAAAAGGAAAGGAAGCAGAAGATCCTGAGACCAAAGCCCTCGGACCTGAAAGAACCAGGGCCCCAAAATCCATGTAGAGGCCTTCCACAACTCTTAGGGTTTAGGGCTTAGGGTTTAGATTCTAGGGTTTCAGAACCGAAAAAACCCAAGAACAAAAGGCACTAACCCTAAACCGAAACCAACCTCGGCCGGTCCTTCGTGCTGACTTTCGTGGCAAGGCGCGGGGGCACCGGCCGGGGGTCGTCAGGGTCCTGTTGTTTAAGAGTTCAGGGATTTATAGGGTTTAGGGTTTAGTTTAGGGTTTAAGGTATAGGGTATAGGGTTCAGGTTGGATACTGCCCCCACTCAGTAACAGCTGAGTAATATTCATAATATGGTTATATACAGCCCTGAAATATGAACCCTCAGATGGACTGTCACAGCATGGGGGCAGTACCCAAGTTCCGGGCTTTATAGGGTTTCGGGTTTAGGGAGTGGTCCCTGGAGTAGGGCGTCATAGGCGCGTTCTGAAAATCGAGGGCTTTGGGGTGTAGGATTTAGGGTAACAAGTCAGGTTATGAGTACCTTACTTGGGGGTTCTAGAAGGCCTCCTTTGTGGTTCTAGTATAAAGGTTCTGGAAATTTTTTCAGAGACTTAGTAAGGCCATAAGTATCTTAGCTGGGCTTATAAGCCGTCATAAGTATGGTTACCTTATTTATCACCCTAAATCCGAAACCCGAAACCCTAAACCCTAGTTACTAAGTCCGATGATCCTTTAAGTAGAGTTGGGCTTCAGGGGTCCAGGCTTTGAGGATTTGGCGCTTTTGAAGACTTCGGGATTGCAGGGGTTTGCGGCTTAAGCCTCCGAAAGGTTTGGCTGGGATGGGTTTAGGGTTTAGGGTTTTTAGGGTTTAGAGTTTAGGGTTTAGGGTTTAGGGATGGATTAAGAGGCTTAGTTTGGGGGTACATGCAGATTAGGTCTTCGCTCTGTGACATGTTCGAGTTTCGCCTGAGATTCTCCCTCATGCTATACACTGATACACTCTTTTCTTGATAGCATCCGTTGAATTGTACCCCACATAGGGCCGTTTGCAGAAACTCATAGACGAAAAAAGGATATATTAATCAGAATATGAGGCCCATGAGGGAATAGCACTACTAGTTGTTCCAACTTCAACAGTGTTGGGATCTTGCCCCAAAGCCCTGCACAGACAAACACCCCTCTCGCCTCTTCCGACATGGCGGGCTCATCATCACCTCCCATTGGGTTGAGGGGCTCAGCAGTTAGGATTTGAGGTTCTGGCTTCGAGCTCCCTAAACCCTAAACCCTAAAACCCTGAAACCCTAAACCCCTAAACCCTAAACTCGGTGGGTCTTGGTCTAAGGCCGGTGGCTGGGAGATCCAGGCTTGAGGGTCGGGAACAGCAGCACCTGACCAAAACAAAAAAGCAGGAGAAGAAGAACTTAGACTATGGAACCTTAAGCAGCACTGAATTGAACTCTGAACCCTACACCCGCATCATCGTCGGAGGGCTGGGGTTTTTTCGGGAGGGCTTGGCCTCAAGGCATCTTCTTCGTCTGGCTGAAAAATCAAGAACAGAAGCATTACGGGTTGTGGTGGTGGTTAGAGCGGTTCAGGGTTTAGGGTTTAGAATTCAGGGCTTCCGACTCATGAAGAACGGACCGTTCTCTCTTACCTCCAAGCCAGAAACCCATGTGCCTTCGCTGTCGAGCATGGTATCCCATCCTGGCATAGCAGTTTTGGCACGGACCTAGCATCGTGAGCTCAGCCTCTAAAGCAGGGGATTTTCGCTTACGTCCTGAGCTTCTTGGATGTTCTGTGGGTTCAAGGGATATATCGATCTTAAACTCTGAGGCGCGGTGTGCCCCTCAAACCCAGCGCAGATCTGAGAGTCTATAGGAGTCTTGAATTTGCTTTCCGGGCTTGGCGACTGTGGAGACGTGGGGCTGTACTGTTAAGACTGTAGGATGGAGAATTCACGGAACTAAGGGCTTTCGGTGTTAAGGTTTGTGGACGGTAGATGTTCTCTGGTCCACTACCTGTGGCTTCGACGGAAGCCCACCCTGAACCCTCAACCCCTAAACCCCTAAACCCTAAGCCCTTAAAACCCTAAGCCCTTAAACCCTAAGCCCTGAACCCTAAACCCCAAACCCTAAACCCTAAGCCCTTAAACCCTAAACCCTAAACCCTAAAGCCTGAAGCCTAAACCCCTGAACCCTGAAGCCTAAAACCCAAAACAAGGCAAGTCCAGAAAGCCTGAGCCCTCGGACCCCGAGAACCCAATACCCCTTAAGTAAGGAATATACCTTAACTCATAGTAATAAGGCCCCCATGAGTTAAGGTATATTCCTTAACTAAGGTGTATAACCATAGGCTCCCTAGTAGTTCCCTTTTGGGGGTTCATATATAGGATCCTATAAAGTAATCCCAAAAAGGCTCGGACCCCAATCCGCGCACCTGCGCGCGGGGTCTCATCTGCGAGGCGCGTGGCCTCCTCCAGATCAGGTCGGCCTCCATTGGGTTTACAGAGTTTATAGGGCTTAGGAGTTTAGGAGTTTAGGAGTTTAGGGAGGGTTTTAGACTTGTTGTTTATCACCTCTTTTCCATCTGCCCAAGGGTTTTAGAGTTTAGGGTTTAGGGTTTGGGGTTGAGGCTTTAGGGGTTTACGACTTAGGGGTTTAAGGTTTAGGGGCTCAGGATTGTTGTGGTGCTTGTCTGGTCGTTTTGGACCAGAAGTCATGGACAGTTGAAAGCAAGTTGCAAAGCAATCAAGCATTAGCAGCAGTCGCAGCAGCGACAGTAGCAGCGCCACCACCGTAGCACTTCCACCGCCAGCCTCAACAGCGCTAGCATCAGCATCGTCACCAAAATCAGCGCCAACACCATCATCACCATCATCATCATCATCAACGGCAGCACAGCAAGCACACACTGAGTTTTCATTCTGGTCCTCCTCCTCCCCATCATCATCATCATCATCAACGGCAGCACAGCAAGCACACACTGAATTTTCATTCTGGTCCTCCTCCTCCTCCCCATCATCATCATCATCATCATCATTCCCGGAGTGCCACACCGATCCATCATCTGTTGTTGTTGTTGTTGCTTGTTGTTGCTATTTTGGCTATTCCTGCTGTTGTTGCAGAAGCAGCAGCCCCGACAAGAACCCACCTGCAAGCCCCAATCGCTGAAACACCATTTTCTCCACGGAGATCCCGGCACGGCTTGCCTTCCTCCCCAGGAGTCACTCGAAAAGGCCTGCTGCCGGAGGCAAAGTTTAGAACATTTGCAGGGTCAGGTTTCGGGGCAACGAGTATGCTATGACCCAAGCCACCATGGACAAAGCCCTTCCAGCTTTTCTTACTGAATCCCAACAGGTCTTCCAAGCATCCAGGAATCCCTAAACCCCAAGCCCTAAACGGCCCTGAACCTAATCCCTCCTCAGGGGAACTAAACTAGGGGAACTCTAAACCCTAAACCCCGAACCTGGCGCTCTGCACTGGCCTCAGGATCAGCCACGATCCGACAGAAGGGCGGTAACGGAAGTCAGCTACCTGGCGGGTTTAGGGTTTAGGTTTAGGGGTTTCGGGGGTCAGTTAGGGTTTAGGGGTTTAGGGGTTTAGGGATTAGGGTTTAAGGTTCAGGGTTTATACCTGACGGCGGGAGCAAGCCTCTTCACGAGGCTTTCAGGCTATAAGGCCCCCATTTGGGGCTTTTAAAGGGGGTGCGGTTAGGGCTTAGGGTTAAGGGTTTATAGTGTTTGGGTTTAGGGTTTACGGTTTAGGGTTTAGCGTTCGGGTTTAGGGTTTAGGGTTTGAGGTTCAGGGCTGGGGGTTTTGGGGGGTTTACGGTCTAGGGTTTAGTGCTTGGGATTTAGGGTTGAGGGTATGGCGTTTAAGGCTCAGGGTTTAGGGTTTAGAGTTTGGGGGTAGGGCTTAAGGCTTTTGGGGTTTAGTGTTTGGGGTTTAGGGCTTAGGGTTTACGGTTTAGTGTGTGAGATTTAGGGCTTAGGGTTTGGAGTATAAGTGGGCTCAGGCTTGAGGATTTTGAGCGCAAATGGAGGTACTGACCGAGGTAAGGTCCTCCCACAACACGGAGGAACGACCGCCATAGTTGCGAGCACACGACTATCAAGAGCAGCTCCATCAATAACAATATTGGTTCTTATTGGCATGCCATCAATATGCAACAGTATCTATCGCCACCATCCTGATGATCCCAATTGCGAACATGAGATTGCCACCGCCCTCCCATCACCAGAATCATCCATGTTGCTCCAGAGCTAAAACCCGAAACCCTAAACCCTAGACCCGAAACCCCAAGGGTGGTTTAGGTTGGTTTAGGAATTACAAGCAGGGTTTAGCTTTCGGGTTGGAGTTTAGGGTTTAGGGTTTAGGCTTCAGGTTTCAGGGTTTTGTGCTGGCACGTCGGGTGTCGGGAACATTGGAGGCCTTCCGGATCAGAATGAACATTCCTGAGCCCCCTGAACTTAAACCCTAAACCCCTCATAAACCTTCCCGCGTAGACCCTGAAAAAACCGATGAACCCTCTGAAACCCCGGCATAAGCCCTGAACCCCTAAAATTCCGAAGCCCAGGCGCCTAAGCCCCAGACCCGCGGACAAATCCTTGAAATCACCCTTGTAACACTGATAGAGCCCTGTTAGCAGAGCCTTTTTGCACCCCATAAAGATATAGCAACCCCCTAAACCCTAAACCCCAAACCCCAAACCCTCAACCCTTAACCCCAAAACCCTAAACCCCAAACCCTAAACCCCAAAACCCTAAACCTCAAACCCTAAACCCTATAAACCCTAAACCCTCAACCCTAAACCCTATAAACCGTCAACCCAATAAACCCAAAACCCTCTAAAACCCTAAACCCTTTCAACGCCAAACCCTATAAACCCCTAAACCCGATAAACCCTAAACCCTATAAACCCGATAAACCCTATAAACGCCAAATCCGGGGTAAAGTTGGGAGCCTCCGCGTGCGAGGCTTCGCCTTCCACCTCCGGCTCCTCCCAGCCCTGGGGTGCCAGGCTAGGCTCCTTCTCCTCGGCTTTGCTTAGATAAGGAATATACCTTAAATTATAGGGGCGTTAATATTATAATTTTAGGGGCGTTAATACTATAATTTAAGGTATATTCCCTATTTAAGGGGTATTGGGCTCTCTGGGCTTGTCCTCGGTTCCAGGCTTTGGGACGTTGAGGGTTGAAGCGTTAAGGTTGTTAAGGGTTTAGGGTTTAAGGTTAAGGGTTTAGGGTTCCAGGCTTTGGGCCGTTTAGGGCTTTGGCTTTTAGGGTTGAGGCTTTAGGGCTTTCAGGGCTTAGGTTTTTAGGGTTGAGGCTTTAGGGTTTAGGCTTTAGGGCTTGTAGGGTTTAGGGTTTTAAACCTTTAAGGTTTAGGGTTTAGGGCTTTTAGGGTTTAGGCCTTTTAGGGTTTAGGGTTTAAGGTTTAGGGTTTAAGGGCTTAGGGTTTAGGCTTTAGGGTTTAGGCTTTCAGGTGTAGGCTTTAGGGTTTAGGCTTTAGGCTTTAGGGTTCAAGGGTGCTTTTAGGGTTTCGGGTTTAAGGGTGCTTTAGGGTTTAGGGCTTAAGGGCTCTTCGGTTCTTCCAACGTGGGGGCTTAGAAACAAGGAGACTTTATGGGGTGTATACGGGAATTTTTAAGAGGAGGTTTTAGGGTTTAGGGTTTAGGGTTTAGGGTTTTAGGGTTTAGGGTTTAGGGTTTAGGGTTTAGGGTTTGAGGTTTTAAAGACTTTTGCGCCATTGCGGGGTCCTTCCTTGTGATATGGATCTCACCATGTTGGGTGTGCAGGAAGCCTTGTGGCAGTCCTTAAACGGTGCAGGCCCGAGCACCGCCCCCTTGCGCAGGGCTTTGGTCTCTTTTTGAGAAACAACAAACAACCACCCCTGTTTCAGAAAGAGCGGTTCCCTCTTTCGGCCGCTTCTGTTACTGTAGCATCTGTCTTGACACTAAAGTAACCAGGGCTCCTTTCTTAGGGCCAGGGCACAGGAGGAGATTCCACGTTCATGGCGCCCCGAGCTCAACAAATCTCAGGTCTGGGAATCCTCTGACACCGAACAGGAAACCAGAGTACTGAGAGTCTACAAGGAGGCTCAAATGACGAATCCATCCCATCCCCAAAGAAGCACATATGCAACACCGAAATGGCCAAGTGGACTGTGACCATAGTTGCCAGACCGTGAACCCTAAACAGTCCCAGAAGAGTCAGAACCTTCAGAACCTAAACCCTAAACCCTCACAATCAAACTTCCACCATCGCAGCCCTAGCTACCATCACGGCCACACTTCGCCGGGAGTCTTACTGTCAGAATCACGTTCAGAGCTTCCTAAGAAGCCTCACAGCTCCTAGAGGAAGATATGCAATACTACACTATACTGTACTGTGCTAGTTTTTCTATACCTCACCGTACTATACTACGTTAGACTCGACTACACCATACTATACTGTGATGCACCATACTGTACTATCCTGCACCATACTATACTGTGACATACTCTGCTAGAGAGTCAGACCCTGCAATCAACAAACAGCCATGCAAGTGGGTACTGTTGATGATTTAAACCCAGCATTACCTTAAGGACCCTAAACTATGGGAATTAGGTATACTCCTTACTATGGGTAATGCAGGCTTTACATCCTCAACCGCAGTTCTCTAACTTGGGGTCCCTAAAGTAGGGTCCTGTTTTGGGGGTGCCGTAGTGTTTTGGGGGACCTGAAAGGGTCCCCAATTTAGAGAACTACCCATCTAGTGTTAGGGTTTAGGGTTCAGGGATCAGGATTTGGGGTTCAGGGATTTAGGGTTCAGGGATTTAGGGAGTAGGGTTCAGGGTTTAGGGTCTAGGGTTCAGGATCTAAGGTAAGTCGAGGTGCAGCATCTGCTTTGGGAGTCCTCGGCCAGAGACATGATTTGGCAAAAGGGGAAGAATTGGGGTTTAGGATTCCTTTAAGGGTCCCTTTCAGGTATCTTTCAAGGGTTCCTTGAATGGGTTGGCATCGAAGGGTTTCTTTAGGTGTTTTTAGCAATTTTAGTAGAGTGGTCTCTTTTGTTGGAATAGGGTGGGTGCGCATATCATGCTATAGTCAGACTCGGGAACCCTAGGGAAGACATTGACGATGATCAGGCAGGCGACTATAGTAACGATGTCGAGGGTTGCAGCTTTGAGCATTTGTTTCGCGGGCGAAGGTTGACGTTCTTCGACCTTCACTGCTTGATGCTATCTGTGTGTTTCCTCAACCAACTGTATGATCTTTAGCGTTATGCTTAGTACTGCTCATTGCTGAGCTGTTACTACCACTGCCATTGGATTGACGGGCACGAAGTATCATCATTCTTCGACTTACTACGAAAAGCTGTCTGTACACATATGTTGGGCAAGATGCATGCTGTTTCCATTATAGCCATCATTGTCAGTTTCACGATAGCTTTAAATTTAAATTCCCCAAGCCGAAGATCGTTGCTCTTGCCACTACCGCTCTCATAAATCGTCACGATATTGCTGCTGTGGTATTGGTAGTGGTAGTCCCACCCAGCGCTGCCTCCCATAAAGAAGCCAAAACGTGACCAAAAGCACCTACACTACGTGGTTTTCGGTGGGTCTTCTATTTCCTTTCTCCCCTGTATGACCCTCTTTAGTGCTACAAAGACCCATTGAGAAGAAAAACCTGAGGTCGTCGCCAGCTCCTTGCAGAGTTCGGTGCAAGAGCCTTGGAAAGGGCTTGGTTGGGCCCTTTTGGCCTTGGGGCTTTGATCACAGGAATAAAACACTGATGATGATAATCCGAAGAACCATAGCAATAGCTTCTCAATAATAGTAACAACAAGATCAATAACAATAATAATGGTAGTGGTGAATGCTATTCTTAGTATAATGATAGTGTCTGAGGGCTCCGCGTTCCCTCTTGGGAGGATTAAGGGGATTAGAGGAGAAGTAATGGTTCTTGCTTGTTTAAGGCTCAATGTAGGGGCCTTACTGATCAGAAGAGGGTTTTGGGGTGTATTGCGCTCTAACTAAAACAAGGAACCCCCAACATAGTATTGGCAATAATTTAAGCCCCTGTATTAGGGTGTGGAGCTCGTAGTCTGAACTTAAGGGCCAGTGGCTTGAGGGTCCGTGGGTGTGGACTTTCCGTCGGGCAGATTTCGAAGTCTTCTTTCCACTTCGGTTCAGGGTTTAGGGTTTAGGGTGTAAGGACTTAGGGTTTAGGCGGCTTTGGCCCTTCACTCTACGGATGGAAGTGGTAGAAGAAAGCACTGCTTACGGCTTACGCGCACTAATCCCCCAGACTCCCTAAACCCTAAACCCCTGAACCCTAGACCCCTAAACCCCTAGAACCTAAAGCCTTAAACCCCTAAACCCCCAGAAGCCTAAAGCCTTAAGCCCCTAAACCCCTAAACCCCTAAACCCTAAACGCCTAAACCCTAGACCCCCAAACCCTTTAAACCCACACCCCTAAACCCCTAAATCCACAAAACGCCTAAACCCCTATCCCTAAACCCCTATCCCCTAATCCCCTAATCCCCTAAACCCCTAAACCCCTAAACCCCTAGAACCCTTAAACCCCCAGAACCCTGAACCCACAAAACCCAGACCCCTAAACCCCTAAACCCACAAAACCCACAAAACCCCAGGAATCTTGGACTTGTCAGGATTCCCTCTTCTTGGGCTGAGTCCTTCAAGGCTACAGGCGCGTACTTTAAGGTTTAGGGTTTAGGGCTTAGGGTTTAGGGTTTTTATAGGGTTTAGGGTTTAGGGTTTACGATTCTTATAGGGTTTAGGGTTTAGGAAAAAAGGGCCTGTGCAGAATGGGCTACGGTTTTAGGGTATAGGGCACGAAACACGACAAGATCCGAAAGGGCGCATGGCCCAGACGCTAGGATCCGAAGTCCCGAACGTGGGGCTTGGAGGGTTCGGGCTGTAGGGTGGCATCCCTAGGGCCTGCGTTCGCTAGATGGGTAGTTCTCTAAATTCTGGGTCCCTCTTGGCGTCCTTTTTATGAGGGTGCCACATTATATTGGGGACCTAATAAAGGGACCCTAATTTAGAGAGCTACCCCTCTAGAACGCTTACAGTACCCTTGTATCTTTCGACACCCTTATGGATCCCTTTAAAAAAAAACCGGAAAAAGGGACCTAAAAACTAAACCCTAAACCCCACACCCAAACACCAAGCGCACACGCCTAGTGTATGAGTCGGGCGGGGGTAACTTAGCCCCTAAACTCAGGCATGCTAAAGCCTTCAGCCCTACAGCGCGGTAGTTGTTGTCTTCAGATTTTAAGATACACCCTACCTCCACCCGCCAGAACCTACATTTGTTTAGGGACCCTATAAATTCCACATTCGGGCTTATAACAAGAACATACAAAAGGTAGGTTTTGGTAGTTTTACTGTAGACCTTAGCACCCTGAACCCTAAACCCAAGACGCAAAGCGACCTGAACGAACACCTTCGGAACCCAATGCATCCGAAAAGTGCCCGGACACCTAGAAACCGTACACCCTAACCCACCTCTAAACCCGCAGCCCTAAGTCAGCTAAAATTTCCTACAACCTGAACTCCCGCAAGCCCGAGCCCATAATCTGCTGCTAGGCCGTGCCTTTCGTGTCGAAGCTCATGCTCCAGAACATCGAGGACGGCGATTTGAGCCTTGATAGGGTTCTAAACGGCATGTATATGGTCCAGTAGTTTTCAAGGTTTTGTCAGGTGTTCCAAAAAGATCCTCAGGCGAGGAAGCGTATGCTATACTACAGGTTAATGGCACAGGGCTACCAAGGAAATAGTACTAGCACTAAACCCTAAACCCCTAAACCCTACACCCCAAACCCCAAACCCTAAACCCGAAACGAGCTGTACTGTCCTTGCCTTGTGGGTCTTGAAAGATCGGGTCTAGGGCTCTTGCGGTCCCAAGTGGTCCTTTAGGGTTTAGGGTTTAGGGTTAGGTCCAATGTGACCTATGTAGTAGAATGTAGGGTTTCTGTATTAGGAATCCCGATTCAACAAATAATCCCCAATAACAGTACCAGGGACCCTTCAGGGGGGTTTAGGTCTTTTCCGTCTCAGAAGAGCTGATGTGGTTAATATAGGGGCCTTAACAATTACCTATAATATTTTGGGGGTTCCTTATTATAGTCTATGGTATAATATACACCAAATACCTATTCCAATTATTAAGGCCTCTATATTATGGGTTTGAGGTTTAGGGTTAGATCTTGAGGCTTTGTGTTTAGGCTTAGCATGTGGGGTTGGGGCTTGCGGGGCATTTTCCAGCATGTGGGATCAACGTATTCACTGAATAACATCAGACTTAGATGATCCTAAACCTAAACCTGATGTAGGAACATTTGGTTGAGACCGGGCTTGTCTGCCTTTTTGCTTCTGTCAGTGGTGTGAGCTCTCATGCTTCTCCACGTTCAGGGTTTTGGGTTTAGGCTGTAGTTTTGGCGGTACAGGGCCTTTGGGCATAGGGTTTAGCATTTATTATTTGGGTAAGGGCTTCAAAGTTGTGTTGAAGGCTTGGTTGAGCATAAAATAAAGCAGGCAAGGGCACAACACTGAGGATTGGCCGGAAGAACTGGAAGAGGCTTTGTATAGAAAGAAAACAGCAGAACCTGCAATCAGCGCTTTCGAACATGATTCCCGAAATGCCTCTGAACCTAAGCCGCTTCTACAAAACCCTGAGCCCTGGACCCCAAACCGTCTCTAAAACACTATACAAACCTTGAATCATCACGGCCTCAAGACCCTACGTAATTCATCCTCGCATCTGGAGCCTGCATACAGGTTGGCAAGTCGGTTCTCCGCTTCTGGGACGTGTCTGCCTCAACTGCAAGCTTCGGGGTTTGGTTCCACTGATCTTAGGGTTTAGGGTCTAGGGTTTGGGGTTTAGGGTCTATGGGTTTAGGGTTTAGGGTTAGAATACAAGCCTGCAAATTCCCGATGACCCGAGTGATCCCAGCCAGGCTCGCACCTAGACCTAGCCATTCCATAGCTTGCGCTACCTTCCAAACAATGGCGGCTTGCATGCCAGCAGCTTTGACGACCGTACTAGGTCCCTCTCGTGCCCGGGACTGCGAGATCATCATTGCTTTTTGCTTTTGTTAAATCTTTGCCCTCCGGAAACCTGCTATGGTGATCCTGAACCTGAGACTCTGTGACTCCCACATACATATAGATATATCTTGGGGATGGGTGGTGGCAGCCCCGGTACTTTGGGAGCACTGCGCCAGCCAGCCACTCGCTTGGCCTTCGAACAGTCACAAGATTCGTCCACTACCGGGCCTAGAAGTTCCAGAAGTGGCTGAGATCACTACAGCAAACCTGCGATTTGGCATCGGCAGTTTCGGACACCCGCACTTTTGCACTAGACCATGCGTGCACATCTCCAAGGGCGGAGTGTGCCCATCGGGGACGGCATGCGCTTACTGCCATTTCCCGCATCGTGCGATGTCGAAGCCAGACTGTCGGCTACGCCAGCGTCTCCTTGACGCAAGCGACCAGGAGCTTCTCGCCACCTTCTTGCCGTTCATCTCTTCAAGAAGGCAGCGACGGAAGGCCTCATGCCGCGTGTCGACCGCTTGCTCCAGCTCCTCCACGCAGAAAGGAAGGATACCCACTTCGACGCCATTGACCTGATCAGGTTTCGGCCGATGAGGATGTCTTTCATGCGCCTTGGTCAGGGTCAGGGTATAGTGGTGTAGCTTGTTCGGCCTGTTAAGTTCAAGGCTTCAAGATCAGCACAATTGAATCACACTTGGGACGACAACGCGGAGTCAGTGCGCTGGACCCGTCAGATGGTCATCCCAAGCCAAGGCATTTGGTTGAGAGCAGCATGCGCCGGCTTCCCCCGCATATCCGCGCCGAAGTAAATCGCATCAAGTCGGAGCTCCCTCCTCCTGTTGTCACGCTTCCAGGCCGCAGTATTGAGGTGACCACCTGAAGCATTCGTCTTGCCGACTTCAGAGCAGTCTCACAAGGATGATCTCTCAGTCTCTCTTCCATGTGTGTGATGTCCCTGTCTCTGTCTCTTCTCCAATTCCAGCGTATCTCCTCTGCCCTTTGGTTGCGGTTGAAAAAACAACTTTAGCATCAGAAGCACGTCTGCCAAGGCATGGCGGAGCGGGACCATCTCTCGTGCTGTAGACGAACTGAGCTTGTGCAGCCTCTGTGACGGGCGGAAGTAGATCAAGACTCTGTCCGTGCTTCTGGCAAGCTTTCTTCCAGGCCGACTTCAGGGTTGAGGTTTTGTGCTACTCATAATAGTATACTTTATGCTACAGCGTCGGCGAATAAGGGAATTGGAGACCTATATAAGGAGTTGGGAAGTCTAGATGCCAGAAGTGCTGTGAGTGGTCGGTTTTTCTCCGGAGCGTCTTCGGGTAGCAGATAGAAGCCTGTTCAGAACAGCACAGTGCACCTCTTTGTGCTCGGTGCAAAGATGTGTTTCCAGTTGCCGTAGAACCATATCCATAAAGAGGATAGCTATAATTACATGATGTAGCCGTCATGATTTGCCAAGTCATGGCCCATGACGTGCGCACGCTCACACCTTCAAGAGTTCTCGATGGAATCCCAGCCGCAGAGAGCGATTTTTCTGCCGCACTCCCCGTCAATGCGCTGCGAGCTGCGACAGTAGATCGCCTCTCTCGAATTTCAAGCTGTGGTGATATTTAGTTGTTTCAAATCGCGAGACCAACTGCAGCACCCGAACTGCAGAGAGCATTGTCTTTTTTGTTTCCCGGTCTGCGGGCGTGAAGCCCTCGGCGGCCGCAGAGTTGATTTCCCAACCTTCTTCTTTAATTTGTGGGTCTGGGGCGACACACCCTGTTGCATCAGCTCAAAAACGAGTGTGCGATCACAGATAGGCTCGCAAGATGGACCTCGGTTTCAACTTTTAATGAAGGTCTGTCTCGTTTCTTTTCTATTAAATTTACTAGATGCATCTTGAGACGAGAAAATTGTCCGGCTGCCTTGCAACCTGCTTCAGCATGTTGGCTTGGGATGGACTAGCAACGGTACAGCTTAGGCAGCGGGATTTGCATTTCCCTATACACCTTAAAACCCACACAGCTTGGGTGCTTCTGCGACTTCCTACTCATCTATTGACCCAAAGCTTTGCACTGGGTCAACCCTAAGACCTTCCGCCCAGACCTGTTCACGAAAGCCTGTAAGCCCAAGGCGGCGCATCCGTGTTGTCGACTTATCGAAGTCTTGGAAGTTCTCGCAGAACTCTCCGACCGCAGAGCAAAGCATGTAAATACAGTAATACAGATATCGACTTATGAAGGACTATCTTGATATGTTGGAGGGCTTAGAGAGAACCCTAACCCCTAAGCCCTAAACCCTATAAACCCTAAACCCTAAACCCTAACAACGACAGGAAGAAACACATCTGAGTCCTCAGATCAACCCCAGAAGTCGAGGTAGCGGCAAAACCCTCTTTGACCCTGTTGAGGGCTGAGGGTTCTGGGGTTTCTGGGGTTTTGCGGTTTATAGTTTAGGCTCCTGTGATAGCAAAGACAGAGCTACCCTGAACCCAAGACCTCAAACCGGTTGTGGCATGTCTCCTTTCAGACTGTATCTGCAACTCCGCCTCGTCTCCGAAACCCTAAAGCCCCCAGTTCTTAAACCTCTAAGCCAAATCCCCCAGACTCTAAACCTGACCTATGAGTGTGCGCTCTGTAGAGCGAGCTTTGACACAGCAGTGCGAAAGGGCCCGCCACAGTCTTACAAAACAAACTTCTAAGTCCCCTCCCCCATGGACCCCAAATGCCCCGCACTCTTTTCGAGGTTTATGGCCTCACGTGGGCACAAGGTGAGAAGACGTCGATCCACAAGCTCAGGCTTGTCGGGTTTGGGGTTTCAAGGTTGTAGGGTTGCACGATTATGATTTTAGCTACTCGTAGGATATCTTGGGGTTAAAGGGGTCATTCTAGACATTTTCAGGTGGGTAGTTACCGTTATAGGAGCCTTATAGAAGGTCTATATACCTTATAGAAGCCTTATGGAAGCCCTATATACATACCCTAAACTCCCACCTGTAGTTTCCTTTATAGCTTAGAACGTCCTCGCGATCCTTAGAGCTCGAAACCCAAAACCCCAACTCCACAACTAAGCCCTAAAGGCCTAATATACGGGCCTTAATAATCACCTCTACTCTTTTGGGGGGGTGTCCGTAATTATTATAAGGCCCCTACATGTGGGTTTCCCAAAATAGGGGACCCTTTTATATCGTACCCTAAATAGTAGGATCCTTCTTAAAAGGACCCCAAAATCAGGTACCCCTAATTTTCGGAAAGTCCCACATGAGCCCATCCCTGAGACCCAGAGCCGGGAGTCCCAAGACCCGCACATGGCAGCTCTTCAGGGTCCCTGGCGCCGGAGCAACAGAGGGGTCGGCACTGTAGTGAGGAATAGGGTTTAGGGTTTATAGGGTTTATAGGGTTTATAGGGTTTATAGAATTTAGGGTTTAGGAT
This sequence comes from Symbiodinium necroappetens, assembly GCA_905231915.1. NCBI lineage: Eukaryota > Dinophyceae > Suessiales > Symbiodiniaceae > Symbiodinium > Symbiodinium necroappetens. The sequence continues at coordinate 15,777 of CAJNJA010049964.1, forward strand.
TTAGGAGTTTAGGGTTTAGGGTTTGGGGTTTAGGGTTTATAGGGCTTTGGGTTTTAGGGTTTAGGGTAAAAAGGGTTTGGGCTTTAGGGTTTATAGGGCTTAGGGTTTAGGGTTTAGGGTCTATAGGGCTTGGGGTTTCGGGTTTGGGGTTTGGGGTTTACGGTTTAGGGGTTTTGCGGGTTTAGGGGTTTAGGGTTTATAGGGCTTAGGGTTTGGGGTTTAGGGTTTATTATAGGGTTTAGGAGTTTAGGGTATAGGGTTTGGGGTTTAGGGTTTAGGGTTAGGGTTTACAGGGCTTTGGGTTTAGGGTTTAGAGGTCGGATTAGGATTTCTCGGCTTTGGGGGCTTTACACCAAATTCTTGTCCTACGCGTTGCACCCAAGGAAAGGTAAGGTTATGACCTAAGTACTACTTCCTGTTTTGTAGGTTTGGGGCTACAGCGAGGGCATAATTAAGTTTTGGGGGCAATAGAGTTCACGAGTTGGGGCATGGGGTCTATTCCTGTAAACAAGACGTCCCAACTCATTCTGGTCCTTTGTTCTTACCTTGGAGGCTTGGTTGAAGATGCAGTTGCCTCGCACAAAGTTCTATGATTAGCTGCATGCAACTGCTCCGCTGCTCCAAACAACCGTGTTTGGGTATTTCAGAGGGGAGTCCAAGCCCATACTTGCAGGGCGGGTTGTTTGTAACTTTGAATAGAAGCTGCGGTTATGGCCAAACTAAATGCTTCCCTTACACTTGTGTGATTTGAGCCATGGGTAGAAGTAGGGTGCGCGAGCAGCCCTTCCAAAAGCGCCTGGTGCTACCTGCCTAAACCCCAAGCTCCACTGCAATGATGCTGGCACCTTCGGCCACAGCTCACGGTCTTGGGGTGTGGATTGAGGCTGCATTGCCAAACCTGAAATTCTAGAGTCTACAGAGGCAGGGTTTTTTTTCTTTCTCTGGGGCTGAGGGCTTGCAGGAGGGCCTCTACACTTGTCGATATCAGCGCTGAGATTTGGCTCGGGGTACCTGCTGAGGGATGGGGCGGGGGTTTATAATCTCGTACTTGAGAGCCAGGCCTCAGGATGGGAACCTGCTTGTGGGAGAATCCCTGCACACCCTTCATCAAGAACCAAGCAGATCGCGGTCCAGCTAAAAAGGAGTCTTCACAAGCAAAGGTAAGAAAGCCCATCTTACACTCTACACCCTGAACCCTCAACCCCAAACTAAGTCCTATTCGTTCCTATTCCCTAAACCCCCCTAGACCCTAACTAAATAAACCCCTCAACGACGGAACGGAATCCACATGGGACTTTCCGAAAATGAGGGGTACCTTGTTTTGGGGTCCTTATGATAAGGATCCTACTATTTAGGGTACTGTATTAGGGTTCTCTATTTTCGGAAATCCCCCACATGAACAGATCGGCGATCCTCGGCGGTGGCGTGCGATCCCCGACATGCCCCAGGGCTTTTCTGGGTTTAGGGTTTAGGGTTTCAGTTCTGCAATGCCCAACCTGCTGCATATCTTCGGGTTCGTAAATATCTCAGGATTTGGGACATAGGCATTTGGGGTACGATCTATTCTGAAAGCTGCACCCTCTGTTTCGGAATTTCTTCGCGAAAGAAGTTGAAAAGGAGTTCGGGTTCGGGTGAGGTTGCCGAACTGGGGGCCGGAAACAGCCACGGCCAACCACCGGACGCACGACCGACTCGTTATAGTACAATGGTTTGAACAAAGCAATGATTCTACTGTCCTTCTGGGTTCGTGCAAAACACCTCGTCGTGCAAATTACTTGTGATTGCCTGATGATTGCCTACTGTCAGCAGTTTCAGTACGACAATTCTGCATGTAAGAGCTCGTTCTTCATGAGGGTTTACTACAAGGTTCGCTGTCTTGCTGCCCTTCAGGGTGAGATGTACCTATAGTCCCCATTCTAGTTCCGTTTTCGGGTTTACACAATTATGTGCTCAGGATCCTATATAGGTATACTCTGACCCCTAAACACCCCTAACCCTAAACCCGAAGCCCCAAACCCTAAACTCCAAACTCCTCCCTAAACCACGAAGATCCTTATCATGAAGATCTTGCTAGTCAGTTTTATATCTGTATTAGGGACCTTTGTTTTCTGAAATGGTCGTAGGTAGAATGCAAGGGGGGTAGTTTGGCGGAGTGCGTGTAGTTTTAAGTTTAAGCTCCTCCACTGTTCAGTTCCGAATCCTTGCCAACGAGGATGACGATCCAACCCGACCTGAGCCGCATGTCCTCTGAAGAGCTGAGGCGACGGTTAGGGAGTTTAGGGTTTAGGAATTACGCTTTTCAGCTTAGGGCTTTATTTTTGGGGTGGGGGTAGAGTTAAGGGGTGACGACTACTAGGGTGGTAATAAGTCTGCCAGCTCTTGTTGTTTACGTCGTTGAGGTTTGCTCATGTCGTGGGTCCCAGTCGGCGCCGCAAAGTACTTGGGTCAGTTATGAAGAGGCAGAGTAAGTACGTTTGAGGGTCTAGGTGGGATCTCGTGCTGTTGCAGCAGCCATTTATTATTGTCTACGACCCTAGTCTTGTGGACTCGAAGCCCGAATCCCTACACCTCAAGCCCTACACCCGGAACATCTAAACCCTAAACCCTCAACCCTGAACCCTGAACCCCAAACCTCAACAAGCCCATGTCTTGAAAGCCTGAAACCCTGAACCCGAAGCCCGAAGAAACGCCTCGACATTGGATACTTCCCCCTCTCAGCAACAGTTGAAACCAATGTCGAATGTAGAATATATAGATGTTTCAGGGCTTAGGGTTTCGGGTGTAGATAATATATCGCCCTTAAAACTAGAACTATTATGGACGGGTGCTGTATGGGGGCAGTACCCTCGATACCGCGCCCGGGGTCTTGATATAAGCCAGCTTCGACCCTCAACTCCTACTCCCTGCAGAAACATCCTTGTTGGGGGTGGGGGGCGGGATGGATCGGGTCTCGGTAGGGTCGAGGGTTAAGGGCTGAAAACAGGGTACAGGGGTTTAAGGGGGTTTCTTAGGGTGGGTCAGCCCTAAACCCAAATCCACAAATTCTCTGAAACCCTACGCTTTCAGGAGCTCCCCAGTCGGGCAAGGTCTTGGGACTCCAGAAGACGCGTCAGATTTGAGGGTGCGGGGTTTCGGCGGCAAAACCATTTCTTTCATTTAAGACATACGGCTTCAATCACTTGAAACAACCCAACATCTATCCTCCAATTCCCAGAGGAAGCAACCACGCAGGCATGTTCGGGATCTCACCATCTCTCGGGAAGGAGTTCGGGACCTCGGATGCTAAGAGGGTTTAATTCGAGTGTGCATGTATGTATGTATGTATGTATGTATGTATGTATGTATGCATGTATGTATGCTTGTAGGCATGCATGCATGCATGCATGCATGCATGCATGCATGCATGCATGCGTGTGTGTGTGTGTGCATGTATGTATGTATGTATGTATGTATGTATGTATGGATGGATGGATGGATGGATGGATGGATGGATGGATGGATGTGTGTATGTGTGCAGGTATATATCCACGTATGTATGTATATGTGCGTATGCTCGTGTATGTAACGTATATGTATGTATATGTATGTGTGCATGTATATATGTGCATGGATATGTGTATGTATATGCATGCGTGTATTTATGTATATTTACATGTATCTGTATCTGTATCTTTATATGTAGATGTAGATGCAGATGTATATGTATAAGTATGTGTATATGTGTATGTGTATGTATATGTATATGTGTATATATACATATATATATATGTCTATGTATATGTATATGTCTATGTATATGTATATGTATGTATTATGTATATATAAGTAAATTAACATATTATGTGTGTGTAGAGTACTCAGTACATTCGTTCAATCAGTCCAGCAATCAACCAATCAATCAATCAATCAACCAATCAACCGATCAATCAAACAAACAACCAATCAGCCAATCAGTCAGTTAATCAATCAGTCAGTCAATCAATCAATCAACCAACCAACCAATCAATCAATCATACATACATAGATAGGCAGATAAGCGAATGGATGGATGGAGAGGTAGATCGATCGATGGATAGATCGATAGTTCGATAGATCGATCGATAGATAGGTAGATAGGTAGGTAGGTAGGTAGGTAGGTAGGTAGATAGGCAGATAGGTGGATAGATAGATAGATGGATGGATGGATGGATAGATCGCTGGATAGACAGACAGGTAAATAGGTCGACAGATAGATAAATAGAACGATAGATAGACAGATAGATACATAGGTCACTGGATAGATAGATGCATAGAGATAGATGGTTAGTTAGTTATTTAGATAGATAGCTAGTTGGTTAGACGGATAGAGAGAGACAGAGGGAAAAAGAGATATAGAGCTGGACAGAGTGATTGAGATAGCCACATCAACATAGACACCGCCGATATCGAGGGAGCTTGCACTTTTCGTGGGAGTTGTTCACGATGTTTCGGGATATCGGCCTGGCTTGTTCACAGTATGTTTCGCCATTTTGCTATCAGCCGAGGGTTTGGGGTTTATGGTTGAGGGTTTAGAGTCTAGGGCTCCCCACAACGATTCCCAGACCCTGGTAACATCACTAGACGGGGCTTTATTGAATTTCGAGATACCTTCTCAAGGTTGTTAGAAGTCCTCGCAATGAAGGCACTCAGCTTATTGACCTTTATTTTGTCTTGGCACTCGAGGGGTTTAGGTCATTCTGTGGCTTAAGCTTTACTTCTTGCTACTTTTTAAGTTTAGGCTTCAAGCTTCTTCACGTTGAAGTTCAGGCTTTGAGATCGGGGCTTGGATTTAAGGTTTAAGGCTTAAAGATGAAGGGTTTAAGCGTCTGAGGGTTTGCGATTTGAGGGCTTGGCCCGGTTGAGCCCAGGGTACTTCGTAACGGTTTTTTTTGTAGATTCTGTAATAGAGAAAAAGCATGCTGGAGATGATGCTTGTCGGCTCTGAAGTATGGCATCTGAGTTTGGCGCGATCACAGACTTACGTCACTCTCGACTACCAGAGATTGGCACAGGAGTTTCTCCAGGAAGGACGTCATCCCTAAACCCTAAACCCTTGCTAAACCCCTGAACCCCTAATGCATGTGGGTCCGGCACTCCCAGCAGTGATTTACACCCCGGCGGCACCCTTTCAGAGGCCCGGAACTAGAGCGTCTCCACAACCTTCCTGACTGGATCCGATGGAAGTGTGGGGTTCAGGGTTTAAGGTCGCGGAGTTTATTGACTCTGAACCACGCGGTTTCAGCTAAAGCCTGCGCCCCGCAATCGGCAGAACCGGTCTGGGACAACTTGATAGCGTTGCGCGACCGGGCGACAAACGCCCCATGACCTGTGGTTTGTACACGCGACGGGACAAGTCCGTCTCCTTGGCATGAGATTGTTTCTCGGTAGAAAGATTGCTCTTTGAGCTTGACCGCGGCTTGAATCTTTGTTCATGTGAGGCATTTGTCCACAGTGGGACACAGCAACGACGGCAAAACGCTCGGAGGAGCGCGCATGCATGCAACAGTGTGTGTCGAGGGTTTGGGGTTCAGGGTTAAGGCGAAGTGCTGAGCAAGCTCAGCTGCATGCCAAGCGCACTTTCTTTCAGCAACCTGCCAAATTTGCAAAAGACTCTGATTCAGCGCGTCCAGGGGATTCCAAAGTTCCTAGACCCAAAGAAATGCCCTCGGCCATACCCCGACTTTAGCCGGACTCCTGCACACCCCCCACCGCCTCTACTACCACCCTACCGTGACCCAAAACAAAACTTTTCGAGATAGAGTAGTTTTGGGGCATGGGGTGGTTAATTTCGAAACTAAAAACCCGACATCCTAAAGCCTAAACCCATATACCGAGTACTCGCATCCTAAGTTTATGGAGCCCGTGGCCCGCGGCAGAACCCAGAAACGAGCCGTGATTTTCCGAAGTGCTAAGTCCTCATGAGGTCGGCACCATCACCTTCGAGGGGGAGACTGACGTCACAGGTCTGGACTTCGAGGTGCCTTCCACGGAGCTAATTGGGGGTTTGTCTTAACATTTGAAACAGGGTGCATAGGCTGGCTTTAAGGGCTTTAGCACTCCAGTAGTTGTTTGTTTTACGTTTTTCTGGCTGAGGTTGTAAGTGTCAAGTTTCACTGTGGGGTGGGTTGTAATTATATGTTTGCGGTCAGGGTCTCGGCATCCTAAACCGAAAAACCTACAAGCCCTAGTAGGAACCTGGGTTTAGCACGAGGGTTTCTTGTCAATGAGGTTTGGGTTTGAGTGATCCGATTCTCCAGGGCCGGGATCTCTGACGTTTGGGTACTTGGTCTAAGGGCTGGTACGGTTTCGAAATCACGGTTTAGAGTTTAGGGTTTAGGGTTTAGGGATGTGTGGGGCATCGAAAAGGACAGAACTCTGGTCTTGCGTGTAGTGGTTGGTGACGCTGCAGCCGTCAACGGGCAAATCCTCTTGCGAAGTTGCAAAGGGCCTTCATGACTAAACCGAAACCGACTCTTTCACAAAGGGTTCGTAGTGGCGGGGGTCATAAACCTTAAGCCCTAGTCTTACCCTGCTGGGCCTTGCGGAAGGTGGTTTTATTGATCCGGGGGTTGCCTTGTCCTGGCCTGCAGCCCGACATGTAGATATGCGCGCAGAGGTCCCAAGTCGCAATCGTTGGGAGCAGCATGCTGTTCTAGTCTTGATTTAAGTCCCAAAGCGTCTAGAACCCCAAACCCTAAACCCTGATTTGCTTGGCTAATTTGTCGAGGCCCCTGGATCAGAGGGACAAGCTGCACCTAAAGCTTCCTCGCCCCAATCGCTAAACTTTAGCAAGTGCCCATAGGCTCCTAAGTAGTTCCTTTTTATGGTTCATATTTAGAATCCTATAAGTGCCTATAAGGTCATCCCAAAAAGGAACTACCAAGGAGCCTATGGGTATAGTATAATTACAACCGAGACCTCTATCCCCGAAGCCCGGAACCCCAAGCCCTAAAAGATCCCAACCCGGAACTCGAAACTTTGACCCCTAAAACCCCTAAGCCGTAAACCCTCAACCCGGAACCCCAAAGCCCCAAACCCTAAACTCGGAACTTCGAAGCCCGAAGCCCTAAACCCGGAATCCCAAAGCCCTACACCCTAAACCCCGCACCCCCAAAGCCTCAAGTGGTGTTATAAGTCCCCCAATATGGGTTATAACCAGAGTTACCCTACGTATAACCCCACTTATGACTGCCCATGAACCTCCAAATCTCCTGTCAGACCATCGTCCGGCTAGAGGTGGGCGAGGCGGGGAGTCCGTGCAGCTGCATGGGTTTTCTATGTGTCGAGCGATGCACGGGATGTGGGTTTAGGGTTTGGGGTTCAGGGTTTAAGGTTTAAGGTTTGTGGTGAATTAGGATACACTGCTCAGGCGTAATAACAACCACAAAACTTCCGAAGATTTCAAACCTTCCAAGTTTAAACGGAACCACAAGCCTTGAAACATAACACCGTTCGCCGCCGTGGGCATTCTTCGGGAAGGAATCCCCAGACAAGCTGCAGGGTGCCCTTTACAGGTCCGGGTGTAGGCTCTAGGGGTTAGTGTTCAGGGTCTTATAGGTTCAGCGCTGTAGAATACGATGTTCCTAAAGGCTGTTCTTGAGCCTTATACCGAGCTTCTAGGGTTCTTTATTGTTTTTTCGAATAGTCTGGCCCAAAACCTTCTTCTAATCTTGGCCCCTATTCAATCTAGGATTGTTGCAGGTTGAAGGCTTGGGGCTTTCGGGCTTGATAGGTGTAGGTTCGGGTTTTTAGGGTTGGAAGTTACGGGTGGGGACTTGCAGGATTTGTCATCCCAAAACTCCAAAAAAAGAACCCGTACTGTATGGCTCACTGGTTTAGGGTGTAAAGTTTAGGGTACATGCAGCATATTATGAGTGTGGCTGCATTCCCCAAGAAAGTTGCAAGACTATTTTTTCATTTTTGGAACGGCTGTGTGTTTGACATTGGGCAAAGAGTTTCTCGCGCGCCCGAAGCCTTACATGCAAGATCCCGAAACCCCGACCCAAGCTTTGACCTCAATCCCTCAGCTCATGCCCGAAATCCTAAGCCAGCGTACAGATGAAATGATCGCTGAGTACCAGTAGTACTAGTCTTGTGTTGTTTTTGATGTGTTTCTTGTTGTGATTGTTATGATTACAAACTGGTGATAGTCTTGCTGCTATGTTTCCTGCACCCTAAACCTTAAATCCTGAGCCCTTAATAAACGCCGAGACCATTGTTCTCCCCAGACCCTGCAAGCTGTATGCCCCTGAAACCCTACACCTTCAGTGTCATGCTATACCCTCCACTTGAAGGATGATGGGACTTAGTAGCTAAGGTTACAATTGAGGTAACTATGAACGCGCGAACCCTTGAACTCGTGAACCCGTGCGCCCTTGGACAGGCAAACACAAAACGACAGAGAGACAGACTGGCCGGTAGATTTCTTGTAACCTCCGATATTATGGACGGTTGCCAACGCGCCATAAAGGTGGTGGTACTGTTATGCTGCAGCTTAGAGTTTTCGGAATAGGATTTCGGTTGGCTTAGGTCCGGGGTTTGTGGTTTGGGTATTGCCCCTATACCCTAAACCCTAAAGCCTAAACCGTAAACCCCGAAACCCTAAACTCCTAAGCCCTAAACCCTAAACCGTAAACCCCGAAACCCTAAACCCCTAAACCCAAAGCCCTAAACCGTAAACCCCGAAACCCTGAACCCTAAACCCTTAAACCCTGAACGTTAGACCCTACCTAAACCCTAAGCCTTAAACCCTAAATCCTAAACCGTAAACCCCGAAACCCTAAACCCCTGAGCCCTAAACCCTAATTCGCAAAACCCCTAAACCCCTAAACCCTAAACCTTAAACCCTTAGCCTTAACCGTAAACCCTGAAACCCTGAACCTTAAGCCCCTAAACCCTAAACCGTAAACCGCGAAGCCCTACACCCTAAACCCCTAAACCCTAAGCCCTAAACCGTAAACCCCGAAACTCTAAACCCCTAAACCCTCAAGCCTAAACCTCTAGAGCTCCTTCATGAAGGCCTTCCATACCCCAGTACGCATTAGCATAGGGCAGAGGAGCCTCACCAAGTCGTTGTTTCCAGTCCTTGGCCTCCTTACTCCAACAATGGCTTTCAAAAGGTCTTCCGCCTTAAACCCTAGGCCCTAAACACTTAACCCGAAAGCCTGAACCCAACACCCTAAACATTAAGCCAGGAGCCCATAAACCCTAAGCCATAAAAATGAAAATCAAGATCCCATACTAGCCCAAAGCTATCTTGTCGTTAGCGTGCTTTTGCAGCGACAGGGTTCCTCGGAGGGTCCTTATTGTGGGTTGTCGAAGGCCCTAAACCAAAAAGCCGGAACCCTAAATCCTAAAACCTTCAATCCCTATACCGTGAAGGCCTAACCCTCTCGGAGCCTTACAGAGCCCTTAAAGAGCCCGTTTACTCAATCCCGGTTACTTTGGGCCCCGTTTTACAGGAAGCACGCGAGAAAGTAGTCGTCAGGCACTTCTCTTCTTTTTTCCACCCCTACCACTACTACTACTACTACTACTACCACCACTACTACTACTCCTACTGTCTAGAAGCCACAAAACGACGTAGTAGTAGTAGTAGTAGTAGTAGTAGTAGTGTAGTAGTAGTAGTTGTTGTTGTTGTTGTAGTTGTAGTAGTAGGAGTAGTAGGAGTGGTAGGAGTAGTAGGAGTAGTAGGAGTAGTAGGAGTAGTAGGAGTAGTAGGAGGAGTAGGAGGAGTATAGGAGGAGTAGTAGGAGTAGGAGTGGTGGTGGTGGTGGTAGTAGTAGTAGTAGGAGCAGGAGCAGGAGTAGGAGCAGGAGTAGGAGTAGGAGTAGGAGCAGTAGTAGTAGTAGCAGTAGCAGTAGCAGTAGCAGTAGCAGTAGTAGTAGTAGTAGTAGTAGCAGTACTGCTACTACTACTACTACTACTGCTG